>JAJPUD010017563.1:19264-30972 GCA_023553655.1 Myrmecobius fasciatus
CCTGGGCTTCCAGGTAACTCTCCTTTCTCTTTAATAAATTTAGTACCAGTCTTCTTCACCCTAATCCCTGCCTCTTTCATACATCCTGGCCTTCTAGCTTTTAACCCCTTTCTGTTCCCATATTGATTTCTCTAATCTGCTAATAGGAGTGAACATTGAATATCATGACGAGCCTTCCCTAAATTTACTCCAGAGGCAAGAATCCCTATTTATGACTCTGCATCCAATAATATTTTTCACAAGCTGACTCCATCCTTCACTTAAGGGCATATCTGCAAGGGATACAGTGTTTTTAACTTAGTCCTATGGATGATACTAATAATAAGTTTGAGCTGAACCAGACACTATACAAGATTAGTCAAGTTCCCTGACACTACAAATACATTTGCATTGTTAAAGGGAGTGGCCCTACCTTATGAAATTACAGAACTTTGAAATATTAAAGTATAGGTTAAACACAAGTAAAAAAAAAATTCAGAGTTTGCAGTCTCTTCTCTTTTTTTTAGTGCTGCCTTCTTAAAAACATCATCTTGTTCCAAATATATTCCTTCTCACTCCCTTATGCAGTGAGTCAAACCTTGTAACAAAGACTTTAAAAGAAAGAGAAAAAATAGTTCAGCAAGACCAACAAACACATGGATTGTATCTGACAGTATATGCAGCCTTTCACACCTATAGTCCTTCACCTCTGCAGCAAAGGGAGGGAGATGTGTGTATGTGTGGCTGTATCTTATATTCTTTTTTAAAATACCTTTCATTTTTATAACACATTCATTTCCAAATATATCTCTTCTTCCTTCCCTTACTCAGTGAGCCATTCCATTTGACAAAGATTAAAAAAAGGGGCCGGAGGAGAGGAAGGGGAAGAAAGCAGGTCAACAAAATTGCTGAAGACATCAAGTGATGTCTGAGAGTATACAATATTTTACATAATGGACCCCTTAGTGTGCAAAGTGGAAAGCACTGAACACTCAACAAAATCCCCTGCTGACTTATCATTTCATGTACAGTGCAATGTTTTGTCTCCACTGCCTACTCCTCACCCAGAAAGCTGAAATTTGTTTTCTGTCTTCACTTTCAGAATGATTTTGCTTGAACTCCAATAAGGCATAAATCTATATGTAAAGAAAATCTTTACATTTTATTATACATGAAATTGATGTGCTTAATGAAAAATAATTTTGCAAGTACACAATTGGAGGAAGTGTGATTAGAAGTTCTAAGGATTTTAGTAGGTATGGATATAGCAATGAGTTAACAATTTGTGTGATATGAAAGCCAAAAGTGTATCATAATTATAGGCTATGTATACAAGAAGCTCATCAGAATAAAGAAGATATTGGTCCCATTGTGCGCTACTGTGGCCAGATCACTCCTAGAGTTTTCTCTTTAGTTCTGGTCACAATTCTTTAAGAGAAAATTTCTACACCCAGCCATTAGACCATACATTATAAGGATGACTAGAAGCAAATAGAAATTTCAAATATAGAAAAGAAAAGCTTTATATAAGATATGGTGCTTATCTTGAAATATGTAAAAAAATATGTTGAAGAAGGAAATTTGTGTTAATGTTCCAAGAGTATAAGATTGGGAAGAAATCAGAAAGACTAGTAGATTTATGCTTAATATAAGGGAAAATTTCCTAACAGTTATAGGCAAACAAAAATATTAGTATTAGAAAGGGCTACTGAGACCTTATAGGCCAACTGGTACCTGAACAAGAATTCTCTCTACAACTCACACAGTTAGAGCTTAATTAAGCTTCTTCTTACAGACCACCAATGAGGAGGAATCCATTATGTCCTGAAGTAGTACGTTCTACTTAAAAAAAAAATAGACCTAAATATACTTATTCATGACTTCAATCCATTTCACCTATTTCTGCCTTCTGAGACTAAGAATAATACATTTAATCCATCTTCCACATGACAGATATTCAAATATTTAAAGACAGCTCTCATATTCAGCTTTATATCTCTTCTCCAGGTTACATATACCCAGTTTCTTTGAACTTTTCTCATGTGACATGGTCTTAAAAATCCTTTGCTATCTTGGTTGCCCTTTTATGGATGTTCTGGATCTTAATTTATCAATGTCCTTCCTAAATTTGATGCCCAGAACTGTACATAGTACTCCAGATGTTTCATGACCAGGTCTAAGTATGGCAGAACTATTACCTCACTAGTTCTGAATGTTATGCCTCTCTCAATTCAGAGGCAAAATGTAATTACCATATTAAACTGCCAATCTCTATTGAGCTTGCATTCCACTAAAATCTTCAAATCTTTTTCAGATGAACTTCTGTCTAGACATACTTCTACCATCCTGTATTTGGGGATTTCATTTCTCATACTCACATGTATGACTTTTATCTCTATTAAATTTCATTTTAGTTCAACCCAAGTCAAGATCTCATTGAATCCTGACACTCAGTATGTTTGCTAACAGATATATGCTATTTTTAAATGTTATAAGTTTATCTTTCATCTCTTTATCCAAGTCATAAGTACAAATGCCTATAGAATTCACTAGAAATCATTCTCCAAGGTGATATCAAATCATTAATAACTATACTCTGAATCTGTCTATTTAACTAGTTCTGAATCCAACTAGTAGATTATCCCATATCCTTCTATCTTTTCCATAGAAATAATATGAAAGAATTTGTCAAATACTTCACTAATATAGTACTCCTGCTAGTTTACCAATTATATGTAAAAATAATTTTTATCATTTGTTGTTTTTAAGCTTTGAAATCCAAATTTTATCCCTCCTCTCAACTCCCCCCTCTCCTTGAGATGATAAGCAATCTGATATGTTACATGTGTAATCACATAAAACATTTCTTTATTAGTTATTTTGTGCAAGAAAAAAAGGAAGCGAGGGAAGGAAGGAAGGAAGGAAGAAAAGAAGAAAGGAAGGAAAGAACAGAATATGTTTCAGTCTATGTTTAGATAACATTAGTTCTTTCTCTAGAGGTAGATAGCATTTTTCATCATGAGTTCTTTGGAATTGCCTTGGATCATTGTATTATCAGAGAATAATTAAGTCATTCACAGTTGTTCATCATACAATATTGCTGTTAGGATAATATTCTCCTGGTACTGTTCACTTTCCTTTATATCAGTTCATGAAGCATTACCTGTTTTTAATGTTAACTAACTATACTTTTAATAATACATTTAAGAAAGTTGCAAGGAATTGAAATCAAGGTCATTGATCTTTGAATTTGAATAGCCCACTCTATTTTTGAAAATGGAAATATTTATCTTTCTCTAGTCCTATGGCATCTCTTCTGTTTTCTAACATTCAAAGAACACTGCTAGTCATTCAATCATATCCATTTTTTCCCAGTACTCCAGGATGTATTCCTTTGGACCTGGTAATTAAACTCATCAGTATCAGATAAGTGTTCTCTCAATATCTCCCTAATTGTTTTGAGCATCAAGCTCTTATTAGCCATTTGTGTTCTGTCCTTTCCAATCCAATTATCATCATAGAAGAAGAAAAAACAGAAGCAAAATAATCATTAAGCACCAGGCCTTCTTTTCATTGTTTATTATCATCCTGTTAATCCTGAGCAGTGGTCTTGTGCTTTCTTTGATTGATCCTTTGGCAGGCATTCCATTTCAGAAGATGTCCATATAATTGAAACTTCCCATCATTTGCATATCATGCCTTTATTTCAGGTCTATGATATTTTCCAGGAACTCTTCCTTTTTTCCTCTTTCAATCTAAGTTGTCTATAATATACTTCAATGACATTGTTTTTGTTTCTTTCTTAAGTGATTATAAACAAAGTATTCTTCACTGTGCTTTCTTACTCTTATATTTCCTCTTAAGTATTTCTCTTTGGATATGTCTATATCAAAACTGTCCAAATATGTAATTAGCTTTATTGGGAGGTAGTAGGCTGCACATTGCTCAAAGTTAAGTGAAAGCTGGATGAAAACTTGTGTGATTGTAGAATAGAAATGCTCATTAAAAAATTGAGAACAAACAAAATAAATAAGAACACAATGAACTTAGGTAATGTTAATTTGTAATTTTTCTAAGTTAATAAGGGCTTACAAGAATTGACCTAATTGTTATGGAGTATTCTTACTCCATGATAGGTTGAACTAAATGACCTATAATGTCTTTCACTTCTGATTCTGTGATTTTATAAAGGGTAGTTAGGTGGCACAGAGAATAAAGCAATGGGACTGGAGTCAGTAAGACTCAACTTTATGAGTTTAAATCTGACATCAGATACTTACTAGCTGCGTGACTTTGCACAAGTCACTTAACTTTTTCATATGAGTTTCCTCATATGAAAAATGAACTAGAGAAGGAAATGACAAACCACTCCAGTACCTCTACCAAGAAAACCTTAAATAAGGTCAAGAAGAGTCAACCATTACTGGAAAATGACTGAAAAAAACAACATGAATCATTAGTTTAGATTATCATCAATGTGTGAAATCCTAGAATTTCATCTCACTTTGGCTCTAGATGCCCCAAGGGAATAGTTGGAGATGCCTAAACCTATGTCAAGTCTTGGTCACTATTAAATTTTACCCACAACCCAAATTCAAAGAAAATGGCTCTCAATTGCCCTTTATACTATACATATTCTGTGATGTTCTTCTAGGATTCTCTTATTATTTCCTCTTTATAATGATATTTGGTGTTTGTTAGTTTTTTCCTCTGTTAGACTCAGGTATAGCAAGTTCAGGCTTCTCTGAAGTATAGAGAGTTGAATATCTAAAAAGTTTTCTTTCTCATTAATACCAATGACTTACTCAGATAGCAGCTACAAAATTTTGTAGCAGGTGTGAAGATCAAACTCAAGATTTAACTGCTTCTCTACTTATCCTTCAGATGTTTTTACAATCTAATCATTGATTCATTGATTGTGAAGCCTGTCAAGTAACATTAAAAATTTTTTTAACATAAATAATTTTAGAATTTTAGACTATTAGAGCAGAAAAGAACTTACAGATCATGTAAACCAATCCCTCATTTTACAGGGCAGGAAACTAAGAACCAGAGAAGGAAAATGATTTACTCACAGTCACTCAGCCAGTAAATGACAGATTGGAATCTAGTTCTTTCAAGGCAGTGTTCTTTCCACTGCAATGATAGTGTTATAATAGAATTCTTCCAGAAAAAGTTATTCTTATCCAAGAGGTAGGCAATCAGAAGATATGAATAGTTGTCAAAAGAAGAAATGCAAAGTATCAATAGCTCTATGAAAAATATTCCAATGAGAAATGCAGAATTAAAGAACTCTAAGGTTTAACCTCATATGCACCAAATTGTCAAAGATGATAACAGATCTAAACAGTATTTCTTGAAGGAGATATGGAAAAATATAGAAAAATAATACATTGTAGATGAAATTGTAAATTGGTTGAACTATTCTAGAAAACCATTTTGTTAAAGTAGTTAAATTATTTATGTTACTATTGAATTATTTGCCATCTAGGGGAGGGGTTGGGGGGAAGGAAGAGAAAATTTGGAACACAAAGCTATGCAAGGATCAATGTTGAAAAATTATCTGTGCATATGTTCTGAAAATAAAAAGCTTTAATAATAAAAAAGAAAAAGAATTATTTATGTTCTTTTACCCAGTTGTACCTCTGTTGAGTCTATATCTCCAAGGAACCAAATGACAAAGGAAAAGTCCCCAAAAGCCCAGAATATTAATAGCAGTATTTTGGGGGAAAGCAAAAGAATGGAACTAAAGTAGGTAATCAAAAATTGGGGAATAGCTAAACTCCTATATAAATTTAGTGAAATATTGTTTTGCTAGTAAAGAACAACAATAATTTGGGGAAGTCAGAAAAATTACAAATATGTTAATAAACTGATTCAGACCAAAAAAATAAAAAGGTAACTAAGAGTACAGCATATACATATCATAGAAATCAGAGCTACTCCCTCAATCCTCAGTACCAAGATCAGGTCCATCCTTAAAAGGCAGCCAAATGTAGAAAGTGAACTCAAAGTAATTGCTACAAACATTTGCTCCCACCAAGTTTACTTCTTGGCTGAGTCCAACATATTGTTCCTCAGTGTTGGAATCTCAGTAAACTTGGATGTTTTAGCTACTAACAGGCTCCATTGTGATCTCCAGGTATTAAGCTTCTGTGGCTCTTCTGATTTTTCAGAATTCACAACCTGGTTTGTTCCATCTCAGATACTCATGCATCTAAGATCAAGAAAGAACACAAAGAGACGTTGAAATGAAGGTACCCTGTGTTCATAGCCACATGGCTATGGCTAGTTGGAGAGATAAAGCTATCACTACTGCTGTTAACATTTTTCTAACATAGAGGTCTACAATAATTTTTTCTTTGATCATGTTCAGAGAAGAGAGAATTCATCCATTCTAGATTTCTTAAAGATACCCTGTTCCAATTTAGCAGCTTTTCCTCACCATGTAGTAATCAGACAAGAAAAAGAGAATCTTAAGTGAGGAAGAAAAGGTCCCCTTCATTGTGCATTTCTGGAATCAGCCTTACAAAACCTTCACATAAATATTTTGGCAGATTAAGTATATTGCTCATCCTTTAAGGATTTGGTTCTCATTGGCCTTTCTTCCTGTTATATACACAATACCCATAGTAATTCAAAGGAAAGCACCCCTAAAAGATATAAGAGCTGTGGTTAATTTAGTGGCTGATCTTGATTTTAATATTTTCCTTCTCTCAAAGGAGACATAAAACACTACAGGTTCAAAACGTTGCCTATGCCATTAGACATGGAGTCCATCAATCTGTTTTTCATTAGCTTTTGTCAGTGTCTCTACCAAAAGAAATGGTTCTATGATTGGTAGTTTAAAAAAAAAAAGAAATATATTATACACACACACACATATACACATATACACACTTATGTGTGGGTATGTATTCTAAATAATCTACAAACCCTTGGCTTCTCCTTTCTCAATCTATAACCTTTTGCCTAGGCTCATGTTTACCTTAAAGTTACTGAATATTAAAACATTGACTTTTTTCCAAAAAAGCAAAATAATTCATTTTTTACACATTTCTTTACAATATTGCATAAATAGCATTTAATATGTATTAACCAATAGAAAAAAGGATTTCTGTGTCCTAGAGGTACTGGCCTAGAAATAAATTTGACATTTCAATAGATGTTATGTTCTCCCTTTACAGTGTCCTTTTTCTTTATTCCTGTCTTTGAACACACATTAGTCCTGTTGTTCTAATTTTATAGCTGAGCAAAGTGATGTTTTTCAGGTTCTTGTCGAAAGTGATGTGGTAAATGAAGAAGAGTGCTAGGAGGGTTCCTTAAATCCCTCAGTGTTCCCTAATCCTCTTTCAGTCCTCTGAATCAACCAGTTTACCTCTTCTTGAAGCACTCCCTGCACCTGGCTAATTAACACTACCCACCCCCAAATGATTTCTGACCTCCCCTCATTCAAGAAGAAAAAGAAATGTTTCTTTTAGCACCTTCCAGATGTTCTCATTTTCCTACATCTAAAGAGAAAAAGAGAAGCAAATAGTTGCCAAATTGCCCAACCCTCTGCTCTTACCCCACCCTCACATTCACTCACCTGTCATACTTAGTCCTGTCTGTACAGGAGCAGAATTTAAAATAAGCAATTTTCTAAAGAGCCTCATCAACTTAGCTACTGCTTACTGTCTTTCCTAAACAAACTCAGGGAAGGTTCAGCTAGATTCAAATTAATCAAAAAACT
This sequence comes from Myrmecobius fasciatus, assembly GCA_023553655.1. Lineage (NCBI taxonomy): Eukaryota > Metazoa > Chordata > Mammalia > Dasyuromorphia > Myrmecobiidae > Myrmecobius > Myrmecobius fasciatus. Next base: position 26,976 of record JAJPUD010017563.1, read on the forward strand.
ATTCATGCCTACTACTATGTTTGTTACTATTATGTTAGGTGCTGAAGATACAAAGGAAAAAAAAATTAAATAATCCCTGTCCAGAAGGAGTTTACATTCTATCAGGGGAAAAACATGTACACATCTTAGTAGATATGAAAGACATACAAGGTAGCTTTTTTGTAGGGGGAGGGGGAAGATGAGAAGATTGGGAAGTCTTAGAGGCAATGGCACATGAGTTGACTCTTGAAGGAGAAGTGATATTCTGACAGGCAGAAATGAAGAACCAATCTCCCAGAAGAGAGGACAGTCAAAATTTTCAAGCTATGGAAAAACTAGAAACTAGAAAGTATGAGGACTAAGGAAAGGTCACTGGGCTTGTCAATTAAGACAATCAGTAGTGACTTTGGAGACAGTAGTTTCAGGGAGTAATGTAGTCACAAGTCAGATTGCAAGGTCTTTTGCATCTTAAGGTCCTTTGGTCCTTGAATCACTAATGACTATATTTAATGGTTTAAAATATGGCACACAAAAATGTTATTTTCAAATATAGGATGCTCCTAAAGGCTTTTGCTTTTCCCTAAAAGCTCAGTACTTTGTTATTACTCAGAAGAGCAGTCTTTTTTGAGATGTCATCCATCAGCTTCTTGGCCTGTAGTCTCCATGACAACCACTCCTAATTGGTTCTTGCTCTATTCTGTGTGGACTAAAATGTTCAAATTCTATACCACAGTTACCTCATTCTTTAAAATATTAGATTTTAAGTTAGCAAAAATCACTGTCACCAAAAAGAGACCCTTTACATGTTTCAATTCAATGAATATATATATATATATATATATATATATATATATATATACATATATATGCCCAGAGTCACATAGCTAAGAAGTATTTAAGTGTCTGAGACCAGATTTGAGCTCAGGTCCTCCTGACTTCAGGGCTAGTGCTCTATCCACTGTGCCTCCTGCCCATATGAACAATTATTTTTTAAGTACTTACTCTATACATTGTGCTAGGCTCTAAGTATAAAGTATATCTGGAATGAAACTCCTTCCCCATAAGTCAAGTAGAATAAATATGAAGCAAAAAATTACAAAGAAATGTTGCTGTTCATCCTTCAGTTTCAAAGAGGACCAATGACATCATGGATGATGTCTTGATTTGCAAATAAATTGGATTTAAGAGAGGCAGAGTTGCACAAAATTGTCAGTCTCACTCTTTCCCTGAGTCATTGAAGTGCAGTAGCAGAACAAAATTCCAAAGGGATTGGTGATATAATGGATGACCTTGGTGTCTCTAAGTGCTCTAAGCACTCCATAACACTTGCTCCAACTGCCTTCTTGACCACTGGAACAAATTATTCTCATCCATCCATTCATGAGGAGTAGTCTTCCCATATGCTTGGAGTAAACACATCTCCAACTCACCAACAGATTTGACAGTTAGCCTCAACCTGTTTTAACCCAGCTGTTGAGGTTTAGCAGGTGTGGCCACTTTGCATCCTACAGTTTTTTGGAGTCACAGGTGACAGATAGATACATGTGGACACTAAAAGTGAATAAGCAGCCCTGAAAAGGACTCAGCAAATTTTCACAGAGGTGCTAGTCCTAGTGAGCACCCCCTACATCCCATATGTGTGTGTATTCTAAATTCAAAGAAATACAAAATAGAGAGGAAGGCACCAGCATTTGTTGTAGGGGGGGAGAGAAATTTAGGAAAATCTTCATGTAGAGAGTGTCATTCGAGTTGTCTTGAAAAGAACTATGGATTTTAAGAGGCAGAAGGGAGAAGTGCCATGTGTGAGGAATGGTAAGAAGTCTAGTTTGGGGGCAGCTAGGTGGCACAGTGGATACCAGCCCTGAAGTCAGGAGGACCTGAGTTCAAATTTGGCCTCAGACGCTTAACACTTCCTAGCTGTGTGACCCTGGGCAAGTCACTTAACCCCAATTGCCTCAGCAAAAAGAAAAAAAAAAAGTCTAGTTTGACTGGACCATAATAGGAGCAATGTGTGATAAGGGGTAATAAGATGAAGCCAGTGTGTGAAGAGCTTTAAATGTCAAAGAAATTTATATTTGGTTCTAGATCAATATTACTTAATCTGGAGTCCGTGAACTATTCTTTTTTTCTTTTCTATTTTTGGAGATTTTGATAATTACATTTCAGTACATTAGTTTCCTTTGTAATTCTATATATTTTATTTTATGCTCTTAAAAACATTATTCCAAGAAAGGGTACATGGACTTCACCTGCCAAAGAGGTACATGACAAAAAAAAAAAGGTAAAAACCCCTGTCCTAGAGGTAATGGGGAGGTTTTTTGTTTTGTTTTGTTTTGTTTTTAAGAGGGGTTAAAGAAGAAATGGTCTAACATGTTTTAGGAATGTCACTTTGGCATTTATGTGGAAGACAGATTAAGTTTAGGAAAAACTTGAGTCAAGAAGATTAGAAAGCTATTAGAATAGTTCACATGAATATTGATGAGAGGCAGAGCTACAAAGATGCAGCATGAATGACTAGAAGAAAGAGGTGATTATAGGAAGAATCTGCTGGAAAAGATTTGAGGGATAAATATTGAGGGGTTGGTCTTACTAAAGAGGAAAAACATAGGGAACAGTGTCAGTGATCCTAAGATGTTTACAAGGGAAGAAAAAATGTTCATGGCAGGTGATCTTGATTTTTCAGTAAAGTCTGAGCAAAGATACTCAGCTGGAGGGGGTAGGGAGAACTCAGAGAGGAAGGTGTGGGAGGGTTGAGGAGTAACACAGTTTAGAATAGCCAAACCAACTTTCACAACCTCACTTAGCCTCAGAGAAGTTGACTCACAGCTAGTCAGCATTTGAACCAGGATTCTAATTACTTCTTCTGACCCCAAGACTAGTGTGTTGTGTTGTTTTTCCATTTTTGTTGTTGTTCAATCCTTTTTAGTCATGTCTGACTTTGTGACCCCTTTTGGGGTTTCGTGGGCAAAGATACTGGAGTATTTTGCCATTCTTTCTCCACTCATTTATTTATTTAGCCAACGAGAAATTGAGACAAACAGTATTAAGTGACTTGCCCAGGATCTCACAACTAGTAAAATGTCTGAGGCTGAATTTGAACTGAGGTCTTTCTGATCTCTTATCCACTGAACCATCCTAGTTTCCTTCTTTTCCATTTTTACTATGCTTCTATTTTACCTCTGTTTCTATGAAAACTCTTAGGAATAGTTTGCTGACAGGAAATCTAATTGAGACTTTCTAAAAAAAGAAACTTCTTCAGTTTCTCAAACCCTAAATTTATGCAAATTGATATAGACCAGTGCACCTCCTAACACAAGAACTCTCAAAGTTATCCCAAGCCCAGAGTACACAATACCACTACTCCTAAAGCTTCCACCAATGTTACTACACTAACAAAGTATAATTATTTTAAAGCAAAATATGGTGCATAAATTGCATAGAAATACCCTCTTCCCCCTCCCCAGTCCCATACATAGAGAGGTACATTTATAGATTTCCACATCACTGGTAGGAAAGGGAATTATTAACATGCCCAGGAAACACAGGTGGGAGAATATGCCATCACTGTCAGATATACTCGATCTCTTAAGACATTCCAGGATGGAAACATTTTCTGCCTCTGATGTGGCTTGCTAATATAGAACTCTTTCATAGTTAGAGTCCTGGACCATGAATCAGAAAGGCCTAAGTTCCAATCTAGCCCCAGACATAAGCTGTGTTATCTTAAGCAATTCACATAACCTATGTTTTCCTCAGCTGTAAAATGGGGATAACAATATCATCTTCTCAGGGTTGTTGAGAGGAGCCAAAGAAATAATATTTATAAAGTGCTTTATAAAACCTGAAAGTTCTATATAAATGCAAGCTATCCTATGCTGGTCTACAACAGGGTTGAATTCTATACATCCTCTCTTGTTCTAAGATCCTCTTAGGGCTGCCTTTGACTGGCCTCTTCTTTACAGAGGAAAATATGGTATTTTGGTTTGGGTTTTTGTTTTGGGGTTTTTTTGGGGGGGGG
>JAJPUD010017564.1:0-11217 GCA_023553655.1 Myrmecobius fasciatus
GGATTTCTTCACTGAACAATTGGAACTGGTTTGAAACATTTCATTGTTGAAGAGAGCCATGGGCATCAGAATTGATCATCATATAATCTTGTTGTTGCGGTGTATAATTATCTCCTGGTTCTGCTCATTTCAGTTCTCTGAATTCTAACAAACATTTAAACAATTAATTCCAATACTATATAAACTATTTGAAAAAATAGGGAAAGAAGGTATACTACTAAATTCCTTCTATGATACAGATATGGTGCTGATAGCTAAACCAGGTAGTCATCCCCAGGATAGTACATTCCAAATAACTGTTGATAGTATAAAATATTTTGGAATCTATGTGCCAAGGAAAAGTCAGGAACTATTCGAACTGAACTACAAAACACTTTCCACACAAATAAATCTGACCTAGTTAATTGGGAAAACATTAAGTGCTCATGGGGAGGCTGAGTGAATATAATAAAAATGACACTACTACCTAGACTAATTTACTTATTTATTGCCATACCAATCAAACTCCCAAGAAATTATTTTACAGATCCAGAAAAAATAGTACCAAAGTTCATTTCAAAGAACAAAAGGTCAAGAATTTAAAGGGAATTAATGGGAAAAATAAAGGCCCATAAAGGTTGCCTTGCTGTACCTGATCTAAAACTAATAAAGCTGTGGTCATCAAAAACATATGGCACTGGCTAAGAAACAAAATAGTCGATCAGTGGCATAGGATAGGATCACAGGATAAACCAGGCAATAGCTATAGCAATTTAGTGTTTTATAAACCTAAAGACCCCAGGTTCTGGGAAAAGTACTCAGTATTCGACAAAAACTGCTGGGAAAATTGGAACCTAGTGTGGAAGAAATTAGGGCTTGACGCACATCTAACACCACATACCAAGATAAGATCTAAATGGGTTTATGATCTAGATATAAAGAGTAATATTATAAGCAAATTAGAGGAACGTAATATAGTTTACCTGTGAGACCTGTAGAGAGGGAATACATTTATGTCCAAAGAATTGGAACTCTTAATTGAATATCAGATACATAATTTTGAGTATATTGTTAAAAAGTTTTTGTACAAACAAAACTAATGCAGACAACATTAGGAGGGAAGTAATAAATTGGGAAATTATCTTTACATTTAACGGTTCTGATAAATACCTCATTTCTAAAATATATAGAGAATTGCCTCATATTTATAATAATACAAGCCAATCTCCAATTGATCAATGGTCAAAAGATATGAACAGACAATTTTCAGATGATAAAATGAAAACTCTTTCTAGTCATATGAAAAGGTACTCCAAATCACTATTGTTCAGAGAAATGCAAATTAAGACAACTCTGAGGTATCTCTCCACACCTGTCAGATTGGCTAAAATGAGAGGAAATGATAATGATGAATGTTGGAGGGGATATGGGAAAACTGGGACACTGATACATTGTTGGTGGAACTGTGAACGGATCCAGCCATTCTGGAGGGCAATCTGGAACTATGCTCAAAAAGTTAACAGACTGTGCATACCCTTTGACCCAGCAGTGTTCCTATTGGGCTTTTATCCCAAAGAGATGTTAAAGGAAGGAGAGGTACCCATATGTGCAAGAATGTTTGTGGCAGTCCTGTTTGTAGTGGTTAGAAATTGGAAACTGAGTGGATGCCCATCAACTGTAGAATGGCTAAATAAATTATGGTATATGAAGGTTATGGAATATTATTGTTCTGTAAGAAACGACCAGCAGGACGATTTCAGAGAGGCCTGGAGAGACTTGCATGAACTGATGCTGAGTGAAATGAGCAGAACCAGGAAATCATCATACACAGCAACAACAGTATTACATGATGATCAATTCTGATGGACATGGCTCTCTTCAATAATCAAATGTTTCAAATCAGTTCCAATTGTTTAGTAAAGAAAGACATATACACATAGAGAGAGGGATATGAAATGTGGACCACAACATATTATTTTCATGCTCTCTATCTATGTTTGCTTGCATTGTGTTTCCTTTCTCAGATTTTTTTTTCTTGTCTATAAGATATTTCTTGCACAGCAAGATAAGTGTGGAAGTATGTATACATATATTCGACTTGTCAAGTATTTTAAGATAATTAATATGTCGTGGACTTCCTGCCATCTGGGGCAGGGGAGGGGTTTAGGGGGAAAATTTGTAACAGAAAACTTTGTAAGGCTCAATGCTGAAGACCTACCCATACATATGCTTTGTAAATAAAAAGCTTTAATAAAACAAACAAACAAAAAAAAAAGAGAATAATAAGGCCTGGAAAAAACACATATAAGAATGCCTTCTTTGATTCCCTGTCAACCAATATATGTGTTTTGACATAAAGTTATGAGTGAGTTTTGCAAGTAATCATAACAACTTTGTTTTGTATATGTTGATTCCTCTTTCATATTCTCTGATATTCACTTTGTAAAACAAGATCTATTTGGGCTGATCTAGTGTTGAAAGTAAAGATGAATTGCCCTATAGAATGGCTCCCACATTGGACAATAAATTCAAACTGAATAATGTATTAATTCTCTTGCCAAAAAAAAAGGATAAACTTGGGAACAATTCAACTGTCCTTGCCCCAAGGTTCCTTTTGCAGAATTAATTTTGCAAGCAGTACTCTAGCCAACATCTCCTCCTATTTTCAGATTTGGTCAAATAACTCCCACAAAATTCACATTTGATTAGTTTGAATACAGATTCTTTTTTAAATATGCATTTGAAGCACATTTTATATTATTCAAGCAAAGCAAAATATCACCCTTACACACACACACACAAAGATGTTTCAATTGATTTGGAAAAAGGTAAAAAAAAAAAAGAACTTACAGTTACTTTTGTATATGTAGTCATATTGAATGATAGTCAATGACTACAAAATATTTACAGAAGTTATTTTAATAAATTATTTCTGCATCTGGAAAGGTTAGCTCATAGACATTTATTGAATAGATTGAATTTATAGCACTGTGTTAAGCTTTGGGAGTGGCAGGGTACGGTATGATTTACAAAATATTTGAGAAAAAACATGGACTTTTTAATTTAATTAAGGGATTAGAAGTATGTATGCATAAAACTGCTTTAACAAAATTATACAAGAATGCATCAAAATATAAAATAATTAATACAGAACTATTGAAAGATAAACAAATGATCAGTAGGCATCACTTTGTCCCACTCCTAGAAATTGAGGCATGCTTTTATCTAAGCATTTATCTGCATACTTCCCTCCCAATTGAACGCTCCTTTTAGATCCTGCTGCTCTTGTGCCTTATGTCCTCCAAAAGAGGGAGAAGGGGAGTAAGGGAGAGAAAGAAAGAGAGAGACAGAGAGAGAGAGAGAGAGAGAGAGAGAGAGAGAGAGAGAGAGAGAGAGAGACAGAGAGAGACAGAGAGAGAGAGAGAGAGAGAGAGAGAGACATAGAGGGAGACAGAGACAGAGACAGAGAGAGACAGAAGACAGAGAAACAGAGACTGATGCATTCTCTGAAACTTGCAAGTTTGGACTTGTTGGTACATAGAATAATAGTAGGTGGATGAAAGTTATATATTGAATAGACAAAAGGCACAAAAGTATTGAAAAATTCACAAGTTATAGAGCTAGCAGTCCAATCTGTTAAATTAGTATGAATAAAATGTATTGGAATATGCAATTGAAAATCTAAGTTGAAAAGAAATATTCAAAGATTTTAAAGGCTACTTGGAAATATTTCAACATTAGTTGATATGCAATGGAAAGTCACTGACTTCAGAGTAAGAATGGATTATAATCAAAATAATACTTTTAAAAGATTAATCTAGTAGCCATGGGAAAGATTAATTAGGAAGCCACTGAAACTGTTTTGTTCAGAGATTATCAGTATCAAATTAGGTAGGTGAAAATGGAAAGAGAAAAAGCTATTTTTGATGAAGACAAATCAAACATTTAATTTGTTATGATAATTTAAGAGAATACTGTTGAAACGATTACAAATAAAGGAATAATATTTGGGGGACTCCTATGCATTGAAAGACAAAAGGACAACCTAAAAATAATTCATATAATATGGAACATATATAATACACTATGGAACACCCTGAAAAATAATCATATAACATTAAATGAAAAATCAATCTATAAGAGAGAATTGCAATGGAAGATCAAAGATGCCCCCAAGGAAATACAGTAAAACTCATGTGGAAATTAGCAATTTTGTAACTTGTTTAAATTTACAATATATACATGTTCACAGAGAAAGCTTGATACTCATTTCTCAGTTGTGACCTCTGCAGATAAGATGCAAAAGTAGCTATTTCTAAGTTATACATGTAGAATTGATAGTGCATGCATCAAAAAAAAAAAAAAAAAAAGATGTTGCTGATGGGGGGGGGGGCGGTTAGGAAGTTGATGCTCCTGTAAATCATAGCCTTTTAAGAAATTATATCACTAAAACCCACATGGCTTGAATGTTCAAGGCATCTTACAATCATAGATCGTCTCCTGAGGGGAATTACTGGATATTTCTCTTGGAAGCTATTCTACTTCAATATTTTCAGATATTTTATCAATCCTAATTATCATTTCAGAAAAACCTATCCCCTTATTTGCTATGATTTAGTATTTGAATGATTTTGTAATAAGCAGTCACTTTTCAACAACCCTGAGAGATCATCTGTGCATATATACTATCCTGAACACAACTTCCAAACTGAGGCAGTCTATGTACCGGATTTCAACAAAATGTTGAAGAACCAAAATCCTCAGAACTACCTCCCCTCCTTCTTAGAAAGAAATTTGGAAAAGTCCAACTGAACCTTCCTTATAGTGGATGAGCACTCATAGGATCATCGATTTAAGCCATGAGACCAGAAGAATCATTCAGCATAAGTCCTTTACTTTTCATCTAGGGAAACTGACAGCCAGAGGGTATCCCAAAATTAATTAATAGGATTTATGTACAGATTTGCTCATGTTACATTTTTGATAAAATTGATTTCTTTGGATGCCTATTACCTACAAAAAGAGGAGTGCATGCATGACAAATGTTTGACCAGTGTCTACCCAAACCTTTGGACTAAGACAAATCAGCAGGTAAGATAACATCACAAACACTTCAGATTGTAAGGGCAACCTCACTGGGGAAGTGTTATCATTAGAGGGAAACTTGATTGTTTTATTTATATATTTTAACAAACATTGCTTTATGAATCACTTTGGGAGACAAAAATCAGAGCAAAAGGGAAAAACCATAGGAGAGAATAAAAAGCAGAAAAAAATAGTGAACATAGCATGTGTTGATTTATATTATGTCTCCTTAATTTTTCTTTTTTGCATACAGATGCGATTTTTGGTTCAAAGTTCATTGGGATTGCTTTGAATCACTGAATCACTGAGAAGAACCAGGTGTTTCACAGTTGATCATCATACAATCCTGCTGTTAGTAAATACAACTTATTCCTGGTTCTGCTTGTTTTTGTCACCATCAGTTCATGTATATCTTGCCAGGCTTTTCTAAAATCACCTTGTTCATCATTTTTATAGAACAATAATATTTCATTACCTTCATATATCAAAACTGGTTCAGACGTTTCCCAATTGATGGGCATCTACACGTTTTCCAATTCATTGACATCACAAAAAGAGCTGCTACAAATTTTTCATACATGTTGGTCCTTTTCCCTCCTTTATGATTTCCTTGAAATACAAATTACTTAATGGCACTTCTGGGTCAAAGGGTATGCACAGTTTATAACCCTTTAGGCATAATTTCAGATTGCTCTCCAAAATGGTTGGATCATTTCCCAACACTGCCAATTATGCCTTAGTTTCTCAATTTTCACACATCCTCTACAGCATTTACCATTTTTCTTTTCTTGTGATCTTAGCTGACCTGAAAGGAGTTGGTATCTCAAAGTTGTTTGAATTTTCATTTCTCTAATCAGTAGTGATTCAGAGCATTTTATATGCTTGCAGATGGCTTTAATTTCATTATCTGAAAACTGTTCATATCCTTTGAGTATTTATCAATTGGGTTATGACATATACTTATAAATTGAGCACAGTTCTTTATATGTTTTAGAAATGAGCTATTTATCAGAAATATTGGATATAAAGATTTTCCCCCCTTTGCATTTCCCTTTTAATCTTATTTCTGTTAGTTTTATTTGTGCAAAAACTTTTTAGTTTAATGTAATCAAAGTTGTTCATTTTACTTTTTATAATGTTCTCTAGTTCTTCATTGGCCATAAATTCCTTCTTCTCCAAAGATCTGAGAAATAAATTATCCCTTGTTCTACTAATTTTTTTATGGTATCATCCTTTATCCTCAAATCTTCTAACCATTTTGATTTTATTTTGGTATGGGTTGTGAGATGTAGATCTAGGCCATGTTTCTGACATGTTATTTTCTAGTATTTATTGTAATTTTAGTCAGATAGTGAGACTTTATTCCAGAAGTTGGAATTTGGGGGGTTATCAAACACTAGGCTACTTTAGGCCTTGATTATTTTGTCATATGTACCTATTCCACTGAACCAACAATATTTTTAGCCAGTATCAAATGGTTTTAATTATTGCTGCTTTATAATATAGCTTTAGGTATGATATACTGCTAAGCCACCATCCTTTTTATTTTTTTCATTGATTCCCTTAATATTCTTAACCTTTTGTTTGTCAAGATGAATTTTGTTATTACTTTTCCTAATTGTATAAAATAATTTTTTGGCAGTTTGATTAGTATGGCACTGAATAAGTTGACCAATTTAGGTAGAATTGTTATTTTTATTATATTAACTCAGCCTAAGAATGAATAATTGACATTTTTATATTTTCCAGTTGTTTAGATCTGCCTTTATTTGTGTAAGAAGTGTTTTGTAATTGTGTACATATAATTCTTGGGTTTGTCTTGGGAAAATGACCCCCAAGTATTATTTTATCTACAGTCATTTTAAAGGGAATTTTTTTCTATTTCTTGCTGATGGGTTTGTTGGTAATATATAGAAATGTTGATGATTTGTGTGGGTTTATTTTATATTCTGAAACTTTGCTAAAGCTGTGGATTATTTCTAGTTGCTTTTTGGATGATTGTCTAAAATTCTCTAAGAATATCATCATATCATATGCAAAGAGAGATAGTTTTGTTTCCTAATTGTCCCTCCAAGTACTTTTAACTTATTTTTCTTTTCTCATTGCTAAAGGCAATTTTTCTAGTAAAATGTTGAATAATAGTGGTGATGATGGACGTCATTGTTCCAACCCTGATCTTAGTGGGCATGTGTCCAATGTTTCTCAATTATAATGCTTATTGTGAATTTTAGATATATAATGCTTATTATTTTAACAGAAGGTGCTTTTATCCTTATGATCTCTAATGTTTTTAATAGGAATGGGTGCTGTATTTTGCCAAAACTTTTCCTGTATTTATTGAAATTATCATAAGATTTCTGTTGCTTTTGCTATTGATATGTTTGATAATGATAATTGTTTTCTTGATATTTAACCAGTTTTGCATTTCTGATATAAATCCCACTTGGTCATAGTATATAATCCTGCTGATAAGTTATTGTGATCTAATTGCTAATATTTTGTTTAAAATTTTTGCATTAATATTCCTTAGGGAGATTGGTCTGTAATTTTCTTTGTTTTGCCTCTTCCTGGTTTTGTTTTCAGTACTGTATTTATTTCATAGAAGGAGTTTTGACAGGACTCCTTCTTTAGCTATTTCCCTAAATAGTATACATACTATTTAAATTACTTGTTCTTTAAATGTTTGTTAAAATTCACTTGGGAATCCATCTGGTCTTAAAATGTTTTTTTTTTTTTTTTCTGGAAGAGTTCATTAATAATTTGTTCAATTTCTTTTTCTCAAATAGGACTGTTTAAGTCATTCATTTCCGCTCTGTTAACCTGGGCAGTTTGTATATATTTTTTAGTATTCAACCATTTCAATTAGATTATCAAACTTGCTGCCATATCATTGGGCAAAATAGCTCCAAATTATGGCTTTAATTTACTTTTCCTTGGTAGTCAATTCACCCTTTTCACTTTTGATGCTGGGGACTTTTTTTTTCTTTCCTTTCTCTGATCAAATTTACCAAAGGTTTGTATATTTTGTTGGTTCTTTCATAAAACCAACTCTTAGTTTTACTTATTAGTTCAATAATTTTCTTTGCTTCTCTTTTATTAATCTTTCCTTTGAGTTTCAGAATTTCTATTTTGATATTTAATTGGCAGTCTTTAATTTGTTCTTTTTTCTAGTTTTTTTTAATTGAATGTCTATTCATTGATTTCCATCTTTATTTTATTCATGCAGCTATTTAGCAATGTTAAATTTCCCCAAACAACTACTGTAGTTGCATCCCATAAGCTTTGTTATGTTTTCTCATAGTTGGCTTTCATTTGAATTAAATTATGGATTGTTTCTGTGGTTTGTTGTTTGACCCACTCATTCTTTAGATTATTTAATTTCCAATTTGTTTTTAGTCTACCTTTTCCCGAACTTTTATTGAATATAAATTTCACTGCATTGTGGTCTGAAAAGGAAATAATTCTTGTTTCTGCCTTTTTGTATTTGATTGTAAGGTTTTTATTCCATAATGTTTTCTTAATTTTTATGCAGGTGCCATGTACAGCAAAGAAAAATGTGTATTCTTTGCTGCTCCTACTCAATATTCTCTTTGAAGTCTATCATATCTAGGTTTTCTAGGATCCTATTACCCTACCTACTTTATTTCTCATTTTGTTGTTAGATTAGTGTAATTCTTAGAGGGAAAGGTTGGGGTCCCCTATTAGAATAGTTTTGCTGTCTCTTCCTATAAGTGGTTTAAATTTTCTCTAGGAATTTGCCTGCTCTACCACTTGGTACATATACTTACTACTTCATTATTTATGGTACCCTTTATCAAGATGTACTTTCCTTCCTTATCTCATTTAATAAGATCTATTTTTTATATTTCCTTATCTGGGATCAGAATTACTACATTTGCTTTTTTTTTTTTAAACTTCAGCTGAAGCATAATAAATTCTCTTCCAGTCTTTTACCTTTACTCTTTTAGTGTCTCTATATATCAAATGTGTTTCTTGTAAAAAAAAACATTTTAGAATTCTGTTTTTAAGCCACTCTGCTATTTTCTTCTGTTTTATGGGAGTTATTCCCATTCAGATTCCCAGTTATGATTACCAACTCTGTATTTTCCCCCATCTTATTTTCTCCCTTGTACGTACTTTTGTTCTCTCTTTTCATCCTGTTCTCCATCATTTTTTTTACCCACACCAAACACTATCTTATCTCCTATCCTTCTTCCCATCTCTCTTATCAATGTTTTTACCCACCCAATTTTCTTCCTTATCTTCTATCAACCCTTGTCTCCTCTTACTTTTTTCTTAATGTTTGTGCCCTCTCTTCTATCTTCTCTCTCCTTTTTCCCCTCTTTCTTCTCTTACTTCTTCATATGGTTAAATTTCTATACCCAACTGAATTATTAAGTTATTCCCTCTTAGAGCCAAAACCGATGAAATTACGCTTCAGACAATGCTCATCTCCCTTGATACTTTCCCTGGATTGCAATAGATCTTTTGCATTTCTTCATATGAACCAATTATCCCATTATACTTTCCCTTTTCTCTTTTTCCAGTATAGACATTTTCCACACCTTAATGTCTTTGTTAGGTCAACACATCAGAATCCACTCACAATGAGGCCTCTCTCTATCTGTCCCAGTGACTGATACAGTTCTCAGTAGTTATAGATATTGTTTTTCTACTTAAGGATGTAAACAATTTAATGTTTAAATAATATATATTTTCCTCTGTTTAGCTTTCTATGCTTCTCTTGAATCCTGTGTTTGTAGATTAAATTTTCTGTTTAGTTCTGTTTTTTTGTTAAATAGAAATGATTGGAAGTCTCTTAAGCTTCATTGCCTCCCCTGAAAATTGATGCTATCTAGCTGGGTAGTTAACTCTTGGCTGTGATTCTAGGCCCTTTGCCTTCCAGAATATGGTATTGCAGGCTTCTCCATTCTTTACTATGGAAGCTGCCAGATAATCCCCACTGTTCCTCCTTGGTATTTGAATTGTTTTTGGCTGGCATTTTGCAGTATTTTTTCCTTGAGCTTTCAATTTTGAAGTTTTGCAACAATGTTTCCTTAAGTTTTCCTTATGGAATTTCTTTCCAAAGGTGAATAATGCATTTTTTCAATAATATTTTCCCCTTTGTTTCTAGACTATTGGGCCAATTTTCATTAATGATTTCTCATAGAACCTTCCCTCAAACCAACAACATATGAAGCCTCTAGACTGATTTTGAAGCAAAAAATCCACATTATCTGGAGGACTACACATTTCTAGAAGAACATACTCTGGAAGAACTTCAAAACAGGTCTGTTTTAATTAGGCAGGGGGGTGGTCTGCTGAACCCAGACTGCAGCACAGGGAGACTGGGGCAGGGAGCTGGAGCAGGGAGCTGGAACAGGAGTGGGAGCGTTGTGCTTTTCACACACCTGGGAGTCTTCTGCAGGCCTCTTGGGCCAATCTGTCCTGACTGTGGGCAGGTGGTTTGGAGGGTCTGCCTTTTGTGGGGGGTAGATTGTGAACCACTGAACCCCTGATGAGCATCGGACCTAGCTGCCATTACACAGCACCCTAGGGCGATCAATTAGCAGAACTAATCAGCACCTGACATAATTCAATCAGCAGAACTAATCAGCACCTGACATAACTCAATCAGCAGAACTGCCCAGCACCTGAAATAATCAGCAGAAGTGCCAAACACCTGAAATAACTCAATCAGCAGAACTGCCCCAGGGCAAGTTAAAGCAGCTGTCCCACCTTTGCCTTAAACAGACCTCATAACTTTAAAAAAATGAATAAAAAACCAAAAAGAGCTCTCATCATAGACAACTTTTATGGAGAGAGGGAAGAACAGACCTCAAATCCCGAGGCTGCTAAAGGTAAAGCAACTCCAGCAAAAGCCCCAAAGAGAGACACAAACTGGGCTCCATGTCAGAAGGCTTTCTTTGAAGATTACATTAAGGATCTTAAAAGAGAGTTGGAATAAACATGGGGAAACGAAAGGAGATCACTGCAAAATAAAATGGAAAAAATGGAAAAAAGACTACAAGGAACAAAATGGCCAATTACAAAAGGAGCTAAAAACAGTAACTGAAGAAAATAAGTCATTAAAAATTAGAATTGAACAATTGGAAATGAATGACTCATCAAGACTTCAAGAATCAGTCAAAC
>JAJPUD010017564.1:20356-30971 GCA_023553655.1 Myrmecobius fasciatus
ATTTAAAGGTTCTGATAATAGCCTCATTTCTAAAATATATAAAGAAGTGATTCAAATTTATAAGAATTCAAACCATTCTCTAAGTGATAAATGTTCAAAAGATATGAACAGTTTTCAGATGAAGAAATTAAAACCTTTTCTAATCATATGAAAAGATGCTCTAAATCACTATTCATCAGAGAAATACAAATTAGGATAGCTCTGAGACACCACTTTTAGGGTCCAGGAATTTGGGGACCCTGATTAGAAGTTTGTCTTTGAATTGAGGATCAAAGGGTGTGGTGTGATTCCCTTGAGAAACAGGAGACTGAGAGACGATGGAGATTGCTGATAATGGCTTAATAATAGGCTATTCAAAGTGAACTTTTGTCAGGATGAAAAACCCCACCTTTTTATTGAATACCTCCTTTCAATACAAACTTAATTGCTAATGATAGGTGTGGGCTAGTGGACAAAGGGCGTGACCACAGAAAATGGGGGAAAAAAGGAGGCAAGGAGGAGGGGTCAGGCTAGGAGGAGGGGCAAGGCCAAGTATAGGGACTAATCTAGGAGGGGAGGTTAGGAGAGGAGGGAAGATATAAAAGGAGACAGGCTGGCTGTAAGAGCTGAGTGCTGAATAAAGAACTGCCTTATTCCATCCTCCTCTGGCTCGACTGTCCTTGGAAGAACACTCTGGTCATGTCCAGATGGGAACCGAAGCACGTGACAGGTGAGACCCAGTTTACACCCTCCCCCCCCCAATATTGCACTTAGCACATCACTACACACCTCTGAGATTTTTCTAAGATGACAAGAAAAGATAATGATGAATATTGGAAGTGTTATGAAAAAACTAATACATTATTGGTGGAACTTTGAACAAATCCAGCCATTCTGAAGAACAATTTGGAATTATGCTCAAAAAGATATCAAACTGTGCATATCCTTTAATCCAGCAGTGTTTCTACTAATCTGGTATCCCAAAGAGATCTTAAAAGAGAGAAAGGGACCCACATGTATAAAAATGTTTGTGGCAGCCCCTTTCATAGTGGCAAGGAACTGGAAACTGAGTGGATGCCCATAAATTGGAGAATGGCTGAATAAATAAGGTGTATGAATGTTACGGAATATTATTGTTCTATAAGAAACAATAAGGAGGATGTTTTTAGGGAGGCCTGGAGAGACTTACATGAACTGATGCAAAATGAAATGAGTAGACCCAGGAGATCAATATACAGTCTTGTTATTTCCATGTTCAATGATCTCCTTGAAATGAGTAGACCCAGGAGATCAATGTACAGTCTTGTTATTTCCATGTTCAATGATCTCCTTGGTCTGCTCATTTCACTTTGCATCAGTTAATGTAAGTCTCTGTAGCCCTCTCTGAAATCATCCTGCTGATCCTTCTTATAGAAAATAATATTCCACAAAATTCATATACCATAACTTATTTAGCTATTCTCCAAATGATGGGCATCCACTCAGTTTCCAGTTTCTTGCCATTGCAAAAAGGCATGCTACAAACATTTTTGCACATGTGAGTTCCTTTCCCTTATTTTAGATCTCTTTGGGTTATAAACCCAGTAGAAAAACTGATGGATGAAAAGGTATGCTCATTTTGATAACCCTTTGAAAACAGTTCCAAATTGTTCTCTAGAATGGTTGGGTCAGTTCACAATTCCACCAACAAAGTATTAGTGTCCAATTTTCCCACATCCTCTCCAACATTCATCATTATAGTTTCCTGCTATCTTAACCAATCTGAGAGGTGTAGTGGTATCTCAAAGTTGTCTGAAATTGCATTTCTCTGATCAAAAGTGATTCAGAGCACCATTTCATATTACTACAAATGATTTAATTTCTTCACTTGAAAATTTTTAGTTCATATCTTTGACCATTTATCAAGTGGAAAATGGCTTGAATTCTTAAACATTTGAGTAAATTCTTTATATATTTGAAAATGAGATCATTATCAGAACCTTTGAATGTAAAAATGTTTTCCCAGTATATTGTTTGCCTTTTAATATAGTCAGTATTAAATTTGTATGTATAAAATTTCTTAATAAAATTAAAATTTATCTGTATTGTTTTTAATAATGAACTCCTGTTCCTTTTTGCCACACATATCTTCTTCTTCACAAATTTGAGAGGTAAACTGTATTTTGTTCTTCTAGTTTGCTTATAATATTACTCCTTATGTCTAAATCATGAACTCATTTTGACCTTATCTTGGTGTAGAGTTCTAGATATGGGTCAATGACTAGTTTTTGCCAAATAAGTTTCCAATTTTTCCAATAGTTTTTTGTCAAAAACTGAGTTTTAATGCCAAAAGATGAGGAATTTGGGTTTATCAAACACTAGATTGCTATAGTCATTGACTATTTTGTTTTGTGAACTTAACTATTACACTGATCAATTACTTTATTTCTGATCCAGTACTAAATGGTCTAATGACTGCTACTTTATAATATAATTTGGGTCTGGCACAGCTAGCTATCTTTATTTGCATGTTTCATTAATTCCCTTGATATTCTTGACTTTTTGTTCTTCCAGATGAACTTTGTTATTTTTCTAGATCTATAAAATAATTTCTTGAGAGTTTGATTGTTATGGCACTGAGTAAGTAGATTAATTTAGATAGTATTGTGGCTTTTATTATATTTGCTCAGCCTACCCATGAACATGCGCTATTTTTCCAATTGATTACATCTAACTTTATTTTTATGGAAAGTGTTTTGTAGTTGTATTCATCCAATTTCTGATTTTCGCTTGACAGGTAGATTCCAAAATATTTTATGTCATCTACACTTATTTTAAATAGAATTCCTCTTTGTATCTCTTCCTGTTGGACTTTGTTGGTAATATAAAAATGCTGGTGATTTATGTGGAATTATTTTGTATCCTGCAACTTTGCTGAAGTTGTGAATTGTTTCTCATAGTTTTTAGTTGCTTATCTTTATCATCTGCAAAAGGTGATAATTTGATTTCCTCGTTTCCAAGTCTAATTCTTTTCATTTCTATTTTTTCTTCACTTATTGCCAAAGCTTCATTTGTAATATGATATTGAATAGTAAGGGTGATAGTGGCATTGTTTCACCCCTGATCTTATTGGGAATGATTCTATTATGTTCCCTTTACATATAATATTTGCTGATGGTTTTAAATATATGCTACTGTTTATTTTAAGTAAAACTCCATTTATTCCTATATCCTCTAGTTTTTTTAATAGGAATGGGTTTTCTGCATCTCTTGAAATAATCATGTGGTTTTTGTTAGTTAGCTTATAGATATAGTTAATGATGTTAGTAGTTTTCCTAATATTGAACCAACTCTACATTCCTGGTACAAATCTTGCTTGATCATAGTGTTTTATCTTGGAGCTGACTTTCTATAATTTTTTTGTTAGTATTTTATTTAAGATTTTTGTATAAATCTTCATTAGGGAAGTTGATCTAAACTTTTCTTTCTCTATTTTTACTCTACATGGTTTAAGCATCAGCACCTTATCTGTGTCATGTTTATGTTGTCTCATTGTTGTCATTCTCTTGGATGAAATTATTGTGTTTACAATTTTTTGTTTTATCCATTTATTCTTTAGGATTATATTGTTTAGCTTCCAATTTTTGGTTCATTTTCCTCCAGCCTTTTATTGCATGTAATTATTATTGCATCATGAAAAAAATTCATTTATTATTTCTGCCTTTCTGCATTTGATTTTGAGGGTTTTATGCCCTAATACGTGGTCAATTTTTGCATAGATTCCACATACTGCAGAGAAAAAAAATATTTTCTTTTCTGTCTGAATTCAATTTTCTCCAAAGATCTATAATACCTAAGTTTTCTAGGATTCTATTTACTTCCTTAATTTCTTTCTTATTTATTTTTTGGTTTGATTTATCTAGTTCTGATAAGGCAAGTGTGAGATCTCCCACTAGTGTAGTTTTCCTGTTTAATTCTTCTTTCAGTTATCTTAACTTCTTTTCTAGGAATTTGGATGTTAAAATGGGGTAAAGTACAACTCCTGAGGAGGCAATGCTGATTTCTGATCAAACAAAAGGAAAAATAAATTTAATTAAAAGAAATAAGGAGGTAATAGAAAGGGAGAGCCTTCCCCTTTTATATCCCTCTCCTTTTCTATTACCTTTACCCTTCCATTTCTGTTATCTCTTATCAGCCTTTCCCCTTCCTTTCACCTTTCTCTCCCTATTTCCCTATAGAGAGAAAGGAAGCTTCTCTCTGAAGTTAAATATATCTGGCATTCTCTCTTTGAGTCAAATGTGATGACAGTAAGATTTGAACAATGCTAATCCCCCTCTTCTCTTTCCCTCAATTACAATGGGTCTGTTTTGCCTCCTCAGGAGTTGTACTTTACCCCATTTTAACTCCAAATTTCCCCTCCTTCCAGTAGAATAAACTTTCTTCATCTAGTTTGTTTTTTAAGTCATCACAATAACATCAAATTATTCCTCCACCCTCTAGACATACCATAACAGAGATACAGATAAGAGTTAAACATATCATCTTCAAATATAGGGACATAAGCTTTTCAATTTTATTTTTTTTCTTTTTATTTATTTTCTATTAAATCTTTTTATTTACAAAACATATCCATAGATAATTTTTTTCAACAATGACCCTTGCAAAGCCTTCTGTTATAATTTTTCCCTCCTCCCACCCCCTACTCTAGATGATTGTCAGGCCCATATATATTAAATAGATTAAAATATATGATAAAATCCAAAATATGTATACATAGTTGTACAGTTATCTTGTTGCATAAGAAAAATTGGTTCAAGGGACAAAAAAGTGAAAGAAAATAAAATGCAAGCAAACAACAACAGGAAGAGTAAAAATACTAAGCCATAGCCCACACTCAAAGTTCCCACAGTCCTATCTCTGGGTGTAACTGGCTCTCTTCATTGCTGAACAATTGGAACTGGTTTGAATCATTGCATTGTTGATGAGAGCCACATGCAGAAGAAATGATCATTGTATAGTCTTGTTGTTGCCATGTATGATGATGTGGTTCTGCTTATTTCACTTAACATCAGTTCATGGAAATATCTCCAGGCCTGTTTGAAATCATCCTGCTGGTCATTTCTTAGGGAACTGTAAAATTCCATAATTATATATATATATATGCCATAATTTAACCAGCCATTCTTGCTTTTACGATCTCTTTGGGATATAACATTTTGTGCATAGTTCCAAATTGCTCTCTGGAATAGTTGGATCCATTCACAGTTCCATCAACAATGTATCAATGTCCCAGTTTTCCCACATGCCCTCAAACATTCATTATTTTTTTCCTGTCATCGTAGCGAATCTGACAGGAATATAGTGGTATTTAAAAGTTGTATTAATTTACATTTCTCTGATGGATAATGATTGAGAGTACCTTTTGATATGACTACAAATAGTATCAATTTCTTCATCTGAAAATGGTCTGTTCATATCTTTTGACCATTTTTCCATTGTTGAATGGCTTGAATTCTGATAAATTTCAGTCAGTTCATTGTATGTTTTAGAAATGAGGTGTTTATCAGAACTTTTGAATGTAAAAATGTTTTCCCAGTTTATTGCTTCCCTTCTAATTCTTGTCTCCATTACTTTTGCTTGTACAAAAGTTTTTAACTTAATATAGTCAAAATCGTCTAATTTTGTGATTGATAATGATCTCTAGCTCTCTTTGGTGACAAATTACTTCCTCCTCTACAAATCGGAGAGGTAAACTATGCTAAGTTCTTCTAATTTGTTTATAATATCATTCTTTATGTCTACATCATTAACCCATTTCAACTTTATCTTGTTATACAGTGTAAGGTGTGGGTCAGTGCTTGGTTTCTGCCATGCTAGTTTCCAATTTCCTCAGCAGTTTTTGTCAAATAATGAAATCTTATCCTCAAAGCTGGGGTCTTTGGGTTTGTGAAATGCTAGTTTGCTATAGCCATTGACTATTTTGTTCTGTGAACCTAATCTATTCCACTGGTCAACTACTCAATTTCTTAGCCAGTACCAAATGCTTTTGATAATCATTGCTTTATAATATAGTTTTTGATATGGTACAGTTAGACCACCTTCATTTCTATTTTTTTCATTAATTCTTTAAAATTCTTTTTTTATTATTGAAACTTTTTATTTGCAAAACATATGTATGGGTAATTCTTCAACATTAATCTTTACAAAACTTTCTATAAGAAATTTTTCGCCCTACTCCCCACCCCTCCCCTAGATGGCAGAATATCCACTACATGTTAATTATGTTAAAATACTTGACAAACTGAATATATGTATACATATTTCCACACATCATTTTGGTGCAAGAAAAATCATATCTACAAGAAAGAAAAATCAGAGAAAGGAAACACAATGCAAGCAAACATAAATAGAGAACGTGAAAATGTTATGTTGTGGTCCATATTTCACATCCATCTCTCTGGGTGTATATGACTTTCTTCACTGAATAATTAGAAGTGGTTTGAGACATTTCATTGTTGAAGAGAGCCATGTACATCAGAATTGATCATCACATAATATTGTTGTTGCCGTGTATAATAATCTTCTAGTTCTGCTCACTTCACTCAGCATCAGTCCATGCAAGTCTCTCCAGGCCTCTCTGAAATCATCCTTCTGGTCATTTCTCACAGAACAATAATATTCCATAACATTCATATACCATAATTTATTCAGCCACTCTCCAATTGATGGGCATCCATTCAGTTTCCAGTTTCTTGCCACTACAAAAAGGGCTGCCACAAAATTCTTGCACATGTGGGGCCCTTTCCTTCATTTATGATTTCTTTGGGATATAAGCCCAATAGAAATGCTGCTGGGTCAAAGGGTATGCACAATTTGATAACTTCTTGAGCATAGCTCCAAATTGCTCTCCAGAATGGCTGGATCCGTTCACAGTTCCACCAACAATGCATCAGTGTCCCAGCCTTTCCACGTCCCCTCCAACATCACTATCTTTTCCTGTCATTTTAGCCAATCTGACAGGTGTTTAGTGGTACCTCAGGGTTGTCTTAATTTGCATTTCTCTGATCAGTAGTGATTTGGAGCACCTTTTCCTATGACTACAAATAGTTTTAATTTCATCATCATCTGAAAATTGTCTGTTCATATCCTTTGACCATTCATCAATTGGAGAATGGCTTGAATTCTTAGAAATATGAGACAATTCTCTATATATTTTAGAGATGAGACCTTTATCAGAACCCATAAATTTAAAGATGATTTCCCAATTTATTGCTTCCCTCCTAATCTTGACTGCATTAATTTTGTTTGTACAAAAACTTTTTAACTTAATATAGTCAAAATTATCTATCTGGTGTTCAATTAAGAGTTCCAGTTCTTCTTTGGACATAACTTTATTCCATCCTCATAGGTCTGAGAGGTAAACTATGCTATGTTCTAACTTATTTATAATATCACTCTTTATATCCAGATCATGAACCCATTTAGATCTTATCTTGATATGTGGTGTTAGATGTGGGTCAAGCCCTAATTTCTTCCACACTAGTTTCCAATTTTCCCAGCAGTTTTTGTCAAATAGTGAGTACTTATCCCAGAAGCTGGGGTCTTTGGGTTTATCAAAGACTAAATTGCTATAGTTATTGGCTAGTTTGTCTTGTGATTCTATCCTATGCCACTGATCGACTACTCTATTTTGTAGCCAGTACCAAATAGTTTTGATGACTGCTGTTTTATAATATAATTTTAGGTCCGGTAGAGCAAGGCACCATCATCAGCCTTTTTTTTTTTTCATTAATTCTCTTGAAACTCTTCACCTTTTGTTCTTCCAAATGAATTTTGCTACTATTTTTTCTAGATATGTAAGATAATTTCTTGGGAGTTTGATTGGTATGGCACTAAATTAGTAAATTAGTTTGGATAGTATTGTCATTTTTATTATATTAGCTTGACCTACCCATGAGCATTTTGGGTTTTTCCAGTTGACTAGGTCTGACTTTATTTGTGTGGAAAGTGTTTTGTAGTTTAGTTCATATAGTTCCTGAATTTTCCTTGGCAGATAGATTCCCAAATATTTTATACTATCTACAATTATTTTGAATGGAATTTCTTTTTGTATCTCTTGATCTTGCACATTGTTGGTAATATATAAAAATGCTGATGATTTATGTGGATTTATTTTGTATCCTACAAATTTACTAAAGTTGGGAATTGTTTCTATTAATTTTTTAGTCTAGTTTCTAGGGTTCTGTAAGTATAGCATCATGTCATCTCTGCAAAGAGTGATAATTTGGTTTCCTCATTACCTATGCTAATTCGTGTAATTTCTTTTTCTTCTCTTACTGCCAAAGCTAACATTTCTAAAACAATACTAAATAATAATGGTGACAGTGGGCAGCCTTGTTTCACTCCTGATCTTATTGGGAATGGCTCTTGTTTGACTCCATTACATATGATGCTTGCTGATGGTTTTAAGTAGATAATACTAATCATTTTAAGGAAAAGCCCATTTATTCCTATACTCTTCAGGGTTTTTAATAGGAATGGGTGTTGGCTTTTTGTGCATCGATTGAAATAATCATATGGTTTTTGTTAATTTGGTTATTAATATAATTGATTATACTCATTGCCCTCCCTTCTTTCCCTCAATTGTATTAGATCTTCTATGTCTATGAGATTTTGCCTTATTTTACCTCCTTTATTTTTACTTTATTTTGCCTCCTTCCCCCCCCTTTTTTTTTCAATATGGTATCCCTTCCACCTCTAATTTCCTTTCCATTATTATCAAAGAAAAATCGAATTATACCCCCATTCTTTAAGGATACCTATAGTAGAAATATAGTTCTCAAAGAGTTCTTTCCTTTTTACCTTTTATGCTTCTCTTGAGTTCTGTATTTGGAGGTCAAGTTTTTTGTTCAGATCTGGTCTTTTCATTAGAAATAGGTGAAATTCTCCTGTATCATTGAATGACTATCTTCTTCCCTGGAAGATGATGTTCATTCTAGCTGGATAACTTATTATTGGCTGTAATCCACATTCTTTGGCCTTTGGAATATCTGATTCCAGGCCCTGTGATCCTTCAATGTGGAAGCTGCTCTTGTGTAATTCTAATTACAGTTCCTTGGTATTTGAACTGTTTCTTTTTAGCAGCTTGTAATATCTTTTCCTTGGTGCGATAGTCCTGAAATGTGGCCACGATATTCCTTAGGCTTTTAATTTTGGTGTCTCTTTCAGGAGGTGATTGGTGAATTCTTTCAATACCAATTTTTGTCTTCTGATTCTAACACATCAGGGCAATTCTCTTTCACGATTTCCTGGAAGATAGCATCAAGGTTCTTTTTTTCATCGTGGCTTTCAGGGAGTCTGATAATTCTTAGATTGTCTCTCCTTGATCTGTTTTCCAAGTCAGTTGTTTTTCCTAGGATATATTTCATATTTTCTTCTATTTTTTCATTTTTTTGTTTTTGTTTGATTCTTGAAGTCTTATTGAGTCATTTACTTCTATTTGTTCAATTTTAATTTTTAAGGTAATATTTCCTTCAGTTATCTTTTTTAGCTCCTTTTGTAACTGGCCAATTGAATTTTTTGGTTCATTGCATTCTTTTTCCATTTTGCCAATTTTATTTTTCAATGAATAGTTGTCTTTTTCCAATTCACCAATTTTGTTTTTCAGTGAATAATTTTCTTTTTCCAATTTGCCATTTTTATTTTCCAGTGAATTGGTGATTTTTTACAATTTACCAATTTTGTTTTTCAGTGAATTGTTTTCTTTTTCCAATTCGCCAGTCCTCTTTTCCAGTTTTTGATATCTCTGTTGCCCTGATCTCAATTATTTCCCCATTCTTCTTCTAGCTCTCTTTTGAGATTATTTATGGATTCTTCCAGGCAAGCCTTCTGGAAGGGAGACCAGCTTAAGTCTGCCTTTGTGGCTTCATCTGGGATTGTTTTCAGAATGTCAGGATCTGGGGACTGCTGTATTTGTTCTCTGTAAAAGCTGTCTATGGTGAGAGCTCTCTTCTGCTTCTTACTCATAATTTTGAGTTGAGGTATCAGTCAACATGAGGGGATATTGCTGCAGTTTCAATTTGCCCTGGGGCAGTTTGCCGAGTTGACTTCCGGTCTGAGGCTGGCGGGGCTAAATTCGCACTAGGACCATGTTTTCAGCTGCTCTCAATCCACCCTTTACCAAAGGCAGAACTACCAAAGCACCTGCCTGCAAGCAGAGCAAAGTGGCCCAGGTGTCCCCCAGGGCCTTCCTGGGTGCCTAAAATCCGCCCCTCTATCACAGCCCTGACTTCTGCCCCGGCTGGCATCTGATCACGACCAGCGGCCGATTTCCCCTGAGGCTAACCTCTGAAGTTTTTTCAAAGTAGATTGTTGATAGAAGTGCATTGTAGTCCAAGTGTTTGGTGGAGCCCTCACTCCCGAACCAGTTCGGGAGCTCAATTTGTATGGGTCTGAGGGAAGGTCTCAGGAGCTCACAGAGAACTCTGTCTGCAGTTCACCAGCTTGGCTCCGCCCCTTACTCTCCTTAGATTGCACTCTAAGAGAGTATATCAGACACATTTGGCTTCAAAGAAAGGCCTGACCCTCCTTGTGGGAAGGTGGGAGGGAAAGGAGGAAAGGAAAGGGATAAACTAATAGAAGGATTAGGGGAAAGGTA
>JAJPUD010017565.1:0-30971 GCA_023553655.1 Myrmecobius fasciatus
TGGTATAGATGGGCCAGGCCTTTAGTGTAGATGGGCCAGGTCTTTGGAGTACATGGGGCCAGACTTGTGGCGGAGATGGGCCAGGTTTATGGTGTGAATGGGGCCAGATTTTTGCTATAGATGGGCCACAGGTCTTTGGAGAAGATGGGCCAGGTCTTTGGTGTCTTGAGTTTGGGGCTTAGTATGGACAGAACCAAAGAGGCCTTTGGGACGAGCAGGCTCCTTCTGGCCAGGCCCAAGTTAGGAGCTCAGGTAGGTTCCTGTGCTGCTGCAAAGTGCCGGCCTCCTGCCCTGCAGATCCTTTATAATGGACAGAGCGTGGAGGTGGATGGTCACTCCATGAAGAAGCTGATCCGGGACTTGCAGCCCAACACCGAGTACTCCTTTGTGCTGATGAGTCGTGGGAGCAGTGCTGGTGGCCTGCAGCACCTGGTGTCCATCCGCACGGCCCCTGACCTCCTGCTGCAGAAGCCCCTGCCCATGGCCAAGTACATGGAGGACGGCCGTTTTACCCTCACACTCCCCAGGGTAGAGACCAAGTCAGCCATAAGGTGAGTGCCTCCAGCTGCCTGGCTGTGCCCTGACCATACACTGGCTCTCCTTGGAAGAGCTTGGCTGAGCAGGGGTTATGTGGGTGACCTTTGGGCTTCCTATCCATCCCAGGTGGTTCTACATTGTGGTGGTACCCATTGACCGCCTGGCTAGCAGCCCCCTCGGCCCTCGTTGGCAGACACCAGATGAGCTTGAGCTGGATCAGGTAGGGCCAAGGCCTCTGTATCCTGGGGAGTGGGGGCCTTTGGTTGGGATGGGAAGTAGGCATCTCTTGACTTCCTGACCCAGCCCTTTTGGACTCTTTTTCTGGGCTTGCAGGGGTCAGTGGCTTCAGTGTGGCTTTCCTGGGTTTCAAGGAGGCAGTTCAGGGAGGGTGGCTGAGGGGGTGCCTTGGGGCCTGGCATCCTCTCAGGCCCTGTCCCCTGCCTCCAGTTACTGGAGGCCATTGGCCAGGGAGGCGCAGCAGCACGGCGACGGCGGCAGACAGAGCGGCTGAAACCCTACGTGGCGGCTCAGGTGGATGAGCTACCTGAGACCTTCACTCTTGGTGACAAGAAGAACTACAACGGCTTCTATAACCGGCCTCTGTCCCCGGACCTCAGCTACCACTGCTTTGTGCTGGCTGCGCTGGAGGCGGGCGACACAGTAAGAGCTGGTGCCAGTTAAGAGGAACTGAGCAGCAGGGCTTGGGGCAGGGGACTGGGGCGGGGAGCTCCTGCAGGAAGCCCCCAGGGTAGGGAGCTTTCTCATTTGCAGCAGAGAAGTATTGCTGATTTCCTCTGATGTGCGCAGCAGGCAGATGGCATTCTGGCAGGGGGGTGCCCGGGACCTGCCATTTTTAACAGACACGTAGCCGTGTGTGGGTCTCAGGGGCTCAGTGGGAGGCCTGGCCAGGGATCTCTCAAGCAGGCCTTCACTGTGTCAGCCCAGCAGTCATTGGCTTCTGAATGGTGAGAATCGCAGCCCTCCCAGCTGCCTCCAACCTAGCCCTGAAGAGTTTGCATTTGTCCCTCAACTTGTGTGTGCCGAGTGCAGTGGAGGAGGAAAGTGGCAGAGGGGCTGCAAGTGGCAGGCGGCAGGAGAGGCCAGAGGTGCCATGTGACAGCCACACGCCTGGTGGGCTACGGGCAGCTTTCTGCCGCCGTTACCTCGCCGTTGCCTATGCTGCCCCAGTATTGGGCGCCTGTCTGTCTAGTCCGTTACTCCTCACCCCCCCTCTGTCTCCCATGGCCTCTCCACTCGTATCCATTCTAGTGATTCCACCAGCGGGCTCTGAGATGCCCTCTCAGCTTGCACTGCCCATCCCTGTGTTTCTCCTAACATCTTTCTGCATCTGCATCCACTGGTGTTCACACACACAAACACAACCCCGCCCTCACAGCTGTGCCCTCCTGCTGTGTGTCCCCAGAGACAGTATGCAGCCAGCCCCTACTCCGACGAGATTCTCGTGGAAGTGTCCTCAGCTAAGCAGCAGGATGAGCCTGAGATGCTGTGGGTCATGGGCCCTGTGCTGGCTGTCATCCTCATCATCCTCATCGTCATTGCCATCCTCCTTTTCAAGAGGTGAGTCCAGAACCGAAGGCGCCCGATAGCAGATGTGGGGCTGGGGGCAGGGATGTGTCTGCTGGAGTGCGTGTGTGTGTGTGTGTGTGTGTGTGTGTGTGTACATGTCTGTGTGTATCTATCTCTGTGTCTGTGTGTATCTGTATCTCTTGTCTGTGTGTGTGTGTATGGGGCCATGTTTGCTTCTGTGTACAGCAGGCCTGGCTTCCTTGCTGTGTGACCTTGTTCCTTCCACTTGGGTCTAACTGGACAATGAGGGGCGGTACCGGATGGCTCCCAGGTCCGCTCTCTGCCCTTTAAGCTCCAGCTGTGTACAGAGCCACAGCTTGACCCAGGGAAGAAAGGCAGATGAGAGTTCACGTCCCTGCCCTCAGGCCCCGTATCTATCTGCCCACATATGTGTGCTCCTGCTTGGGCCTCCCTGCACCCCCTGGTGGGCATTGTGCGTGTCTGGTGGGCTGGGCTCTGTGATAACACTGACCGCTCCTCTCTTCTGTCCTTGCTTATCTCTGGATCTAGTAAACAAGAAAGGTAGGAACCCATTTTGTCTTCTTGTCCCCTCACCTGCAAGACCCACCAGAACTCAGACCCTTGCTCTGTGCTCGCAGCTTCTCACGCTAATTCACACCCCCTCAGCCTTTCTTCCTGGGCCCTCAGTGGCAGAGTTAGACACAGCCCTGGCCGGACAGCCCGGGCCAGCAGGCAGACGTCTTTGCTGCTTCCCATCTCTCTAGCATAGCCTTGTGGCCCAGCAGAGCTCACCCTCTTCATTGCTTGCTGGTTCACACACACACACACACACACACACACACACACACACTCCAAGGAACAATAGAGACATGCTTTGTGACTGAGGACTTGAGAGCCTAGACAGCAAATGCTAGTTTCTCCAACTCCTGGCCCATTTCGAGCCCGGGCTTTCTAGCATCTGCAAGCAAAGGGACCCCCTCCCCACAAGCAGCCTGTCTTTCCCAAAGGCAGCAGGACCCCAGCCCAAACATCAGGCAGCTGAAAGCCAATCTCGGCCTTGCCTCTTACCAACCTTGATGAACTTCAGTTTCTTCTTCATCAGTGAAACCGAGATGGGCAGACACACAATTTGGGAACCTTGAGACATTCAGCAAAACTTGCCAGGGCATCTCTTATGCTCCGAGGGCTTTGCTTATTAGCACAGGAAGCAGGGGGAAGTAGGAACTGAGATGAGAGCTAGCCACACGGGACAGCGACTGGTCTGGAGGCCCACTAGCCACAAGCACAACTGTTGTGACACAGTGATGGGGAAGGAGGCCAAGGAGAGCAGGAGGCGTTCTAGGAGAGGTGGCCCTTGAGCTAGGCACTCCCTAGTGGGGCCCAGTCAGAGCGATAGGGCAGCTAGCACCTGCTCTGGGTTCAGGGGGCTTCTGGACTTGTGGAGGCCAGCAGGATGAGATGTGGTTGGAAGAAAGATGGCAGCAGGGCCTAGGGGGCCTTGCAGACCAGCCAGAGTTGTCTGGATTTCACTTTGTGCAGGCAGTAGGGCATCACTAAAGTTCATTGAGTTAGGGGAGTGACGCATTCGGACCTGCAGTTAGGTAAGCATTGGTGGCTGAGTGGGGCTGGACTGGAGTGGGGAGAGATCAGAAGCATGCAGACCACCAGCAGCTGGGCCAGGAGGCTCATTGTGGGGTGACGGGGGCCGTGTCAGAGAAGGGAAGGGGCTGTATTGGAGAGATGCAGCGAGGTTGCCTTGGTGACTTGGAGATGGGTGGTGAGAAAATGAGGCAGCTAGGGTGGCTCCTAGGTTTGGAGCCTGGGCATGGCCCCAGGAAAGGGAAATAGAGGCTGAAATTAAGAGGGGGCAGCTGCCCGGGTGGGCCTTTAAGAAGAGGATAAGAGACTGGAAAGCAGATGAAGAAGCAGTCATGGATGGACGAGGAAATGCAGGACACAGATTAGAGAATGACTGGCTGGGCCAAGGGCAGGGGCAGGGAGAGCGGGCATTGCTGGCCCTAGGGCTTAGTGGAAGAGATGGAGGGTGATGGAGCACAACCTGAGGGAGCTGCAGTCAAGGCAGGAGGTGAGGACAGGGCCAGCCTGGGAAGCTGGGGCCAGGCACGAGGAACAGGCAGTTCAGCGTCCCCCAGCCTCTCTGGGCAGGCGGGCAGAGCCCCTCTTGTCTTGTCTCATCTCACGGGCCTCTGCCAGTACAGGTCCTGTCTCTGCCCAGCATGGCACAGCGAGCCAGGCTGGGCTCTCTCCTCCCCAGTGGAGGAGGGGCTGATGTGAATCTTCTCAAGGAGCCCACCCCAGGCTTGGT
The DNA here is from genome assembly GCA_023553655.1 of Myrmecobius fasciatus. NCBI lineage: Eukaryota > Metazoa > Chordata > Mammalia > Dasyuromorphia > Myrmecobiidae > Myrmecobius > Myrmecobius fasciatus. The sequence continues at coordinate 4,412 of JAJPUD010017565.1, forward strand.
GTGCTTGTCCCTGTGCTGATCGCGTCATCTGCATGCTGTCCATGTCATGTCTTCAGTGCTCCAAGGTCTGACTGAGACTCTGGCTATTCCCCCCCCCCCCCTCTGCTCTGGCTGCCTCCCACCGCCAGATCCCAGGCCACCCCTCCCAGAGGATCTTTCTCTGCTCTCTTAGGAAAAGGACCAACTCTCCTTCAGCCAAGGATGAGCAGGCTGTGGGGCTGAAGGACTCACTGCTGGCCCACTCCTCTGACCCTGTGGAGATGAGAAGGCTCAATTATCAGACCCCAGGTAGGATCTTTGTAAACTGCCAGGTGGGGCTGGGGGGTCCTGAGCTGGGCTCATCCTCAAGGCTGCCAGACCCTGTCTGGGGCTTGGAAATCCCCAGAACCTCCATCCCCGGCCTGCCTTGTACTGGGAAGATGACCCGAGCCTGGGCTGCTCTGATCGGCCTCAGAAGCTTGTGGGGGGGAAGTTACGACACGATCGAGTGGGGCCTGATGTCAGAACTGCCCCTCACCTGAGTAGAGGTAGTAAGCTCCCTGACCCCGGAGGGCTCCAGGCCCAGATGGATATCCACGACCAGCCGGCTATCCAGCGGCTTCTTGGGCAGGTTAGACGCTCTCTGCTCCCCACGAGGGGCTTTTTCAGACCGTGTCCTGCCTGGCCCTTTACTCTCCGCCCCCCCCCATTCCTCCTTTGTGCTCCGGGCTGAGGCCCAACCTGCACCCTGGTCCCTGGCTCCGGCCTCCCCCCCGTGCTCCCTCTGATTCTCTGACTGTCCCTGCCACGCTGCCCTGGGCCCTGCTTCAGAGGCCTTGAGCAGCCCGCTGGGAGAGGCCTAGCATGTGCCCTCGCTCGCGCCCCGAGTTCCGTCTGTCTTTTCTTCACAGGTTCCAGTGTCCCCAGTTGCCCGAACATCTCAAGTTAGTTTCCAAGCTTCCTGCATCTGTTCTCGTGTCTCATCTTCTTGGTCCTGTCCTTCCAGCCTTGGCCGTCCCCTCCCCTCCTTTCTGGGGCTCCGCCTCCTCATCCCCCCATCCTTCCCTTCTCTCCATGGTGCTGTCTCTCCCTGTCTCTCTCTCCATCTTTGTGAGTTTTACACCATCAGTGAGGATGAGGGCAGGGAGGCAGGTCTGAAAAGGGCAGACCCCCAGAGAGGCCTCTGAGGGAGGGCACCAGGGACTGGAGTGTCTGCCTGGTGCCATGCCACGTGTCTGTGCCAAGTCTGAGGGCTCTGAATGTAGCTCTGATAGGATGGCATCTAATATAGGAATCTAAGGAAAGTCCTACATTTGGGTTCAGAGGAAAAAGCCCGGAGGCAACTGGGGGGCATGGGAGGGCCAGTGCTGAGTGTGCTGGACCCAGAAGCACAAGACCTGAGTTTGAATTCTGCCTCAGATAGTTGCCAGCTGTGTGACCCTGGGCACTGGGCCTCCTCTGCTAAGGAGAGGGCTGCATGCTTCCAAGGTCCTTTCCAGCTCCAGGACGCACTATGAGCCTCCCGCCCTACACAGGGTCCTCAGCTGACAGGGCACACCTCACAGCCTGGCATCTGTGGCCCAGTGACCTCATGAACTAAAAGAGGTTCCTGGCAAGATTGGGCAGCCCGAGGGGCCTGGTGTCATGCTGCCCGCAGCTTTCCAAGTGCACCTGTGTAATTTTTACACATTTTCACCCCCAGACTCCTTTGTCAGGGCCTTTGTAGAGCAGGGCCACGGTCCAGGGACCATGGACAGCTGTGAGTCTTGAGGTCCGGCAGGATCAGCGGAGGGGTTGGAAGGTCCATTGCCTGCATCTTCAGGGCCAGCTCGCTCCTCATTTAGCCTCAGCCCTGGCTTTTCTTCTTGGCACCTGTCTGTGGAGCTCTGTAAAGTGGACAAGTTTACGTGGGCAGAGGTGCCCTGGCTTGGGCCTCTCCTGGAGAGCGGGTCTGTTAGAGGAAGATCTCTGAGGAAGAGGGCTCAGCAAGGGCAGTTTAGCGGGCAGAGCAGGACCCAGAGCAGCTGGAGGCACGAGGCCCGCTGGCTTCAGGGCCTTGTGGTAAAGGAGAGGGTCAGAGAAGGGGTGGCCACAGGGAGGGGCAAGCTCCAGGCACAGGCAGCGGTTGGAGCAGCTCTCTCAGGTCCCCGACTCCTTGTCTGTAGGGGCTTCTGCCTCCCTGTCTGTCCTGCAGGGATCTGTGCCTCGCCCTCCCTGGGCACTGCCCCTGCACACACGTGTGGGCACACGCACACCACACACCCTCCTCCTGTGTCTCCTCTCCACTCTCACGCACTCCACTCATCTGTGTCGTCGCATGTGCTGCCGTGTCCATCATCACACTGCCATGTGCGCACTCACCCATGGTCACGTTCACGTGCACACACATGCATTGTGGCTACCCCTCCCAGCTGCCCCGCCCCCCCTGATCTGGACTTCCTCCTGTGATCCTCAGGCATGCGGGACCACCCGCCCATCCCCATCACAGACCTGGCCGACAACATCGAGCGGCTCAAGGCCAATGACGGCCTGAAGTTCTCCCAGGAGTATGAGGTCAGGCTCCTGGGTCAAAGGTGGAGGAGGGGCTGGGGGGAGGAGGCCAATCCTGCAGGACTTGGGGCTGACCTCCTGGCTCAGCTCAGCGGGAGGTCCTGCCCTCGGGGCTCCCCATCTGAAGGAACAGCAGGTCAGGTCTAGGTAGGCCTTTCCCCCCACGCTAAGGAGCTGTGGAGGACCCCGCCAGAGCAAAGCCCAGCCACTGCCCTGCCCCCACTCCATCATCTGCTAGGTGGAAGCCTCCCAGTCTTCCTCAACCCAGCCACGTTGCATCACTCGCCAAGTCCTGGCCTGGCACCCACACACATCGAGCTCAGCCTGAGCCCTTTTCTCCCCCTTTACCCCCATCTCCAATAACCCCCGGGGCATCTTCATGCCCCCAGGTGTGTGCCCAGTCCGACAGTAATCCAGGGCTTTGTCTCTCTACCTGGCACTCGAGGCTTTGTGTTCATGTCCCTGGGCCCAACCTCCACCCCTTTATCTGTGCTGCCCTCCTCACCCAGAATGCCCAAACTAAATCCTCATTTATATCCCTTTTCCCCGACCCAGCCAGGTTTCTTTCCCCCACTGGTCAGCAGCAGGTGACCAGCTGCTCAGAATGTATCTCCAGCCTCCTCCCATCCTCTCATTGGCACTAAGACTTCCCGTGGGTGGCAGACAGGGGCTGCCTGGGGCAGGGAATCCGGACCAGGGAGGGCTTCCCAGCAGAGGCCGCATGGGAGTTAAGCAGAGCAGGTGTGGGTGCAGAGCATCCCTGAGCCTTCCCCCTCTGAGGCTCTGCCTGCTTCCTCCTCCTGCAGTCCATTGACCCTGGGCAGCAGTTCACCTGGGAGAACTCAAACCTGGAGGTCAACAAGCCCAAGAACCGCTACGCCAACGTGATTGCCTATGACCACTCTCGAGTCATTCTCACGTCCATTGATGGTGAGTGGGGTGAGGAAGGCAATTCTGCTGACCCTCCACCCATTTGCAGGGGAGGAAACCAAGCCTGAGAGAGGGGAGGGGACTTGTCTGTCATTCACCAGGATGGGGTGGGCTGCCTGGAGACTGGCCATGCAGCACCTTGCCCCACCCTGGCCCACGTGGGCCAGAAACGCTCATGTTCTTGCATATGTGCCCTTGGCTACTGTAGGGGTCCCTGGCAGTGACTACATCAATGCCAACTACATCGATGGTTACCGCAAGCAGAATGCTTACATCGCCACCCAGGGGCCCCTGCCCGAGACCCTCGGAGACTTCTGGCGCATGGTGTGGGAGCAGCGGACGGCCACCATCGTCATGATGACGCGACTGGAAGAGAAGTCCCGGGTGAGCGGTCCAAGGTGTGGGCTCAGAGACAGCGGGATGGGAAAGGAGACGAGGTCCCCACAAGACCCCAGCATGATCAGCATGGAGGAGAGAAACCTGGGGAGAGGGGGGAGAGCCTTCATCACGGAGCCAAAGATCCGGGCCGGCCCATGGAACCGAAGGCCTGAACTGTGGAGTCAAAAGCCCGGCCTACCCCATGGATCTGAAGGCTTGGCCTGGCCCATGTAGCCAAAGGCCCGAACCACTCCATGGAGCAGAAGGCCCCTCCTGGCCCACAGAGCCAAAGGCCTGACCCGTGGAGTCAAAAGCCCGGCCTACCCTATGGAGCTGAAGGCCCGGCCTGGCCCACAGAGCCAAAGGCCCGACCCACTTCATGGAGCAGAAGTCCCAGCCCACAGAGCTGAAGGCCTGGCTCGTGGACCAGGGCCCTGGAGCAGACTCAGGAGGAGGAGGAAGGGGCAGAGTGCAGCAGGGAGAACTGTCCCAGAAGGGGAGGGCGGCCCTGGGCAATGAACACCCATCTCTGGGAGGACCACTTGCCAACGAGTGTCCCGGGCCCAGGTCCAGGCTGGTGTCTGCCACCCAGGGGGAGGGGACGCCTGGAAATGGCTCACACACACAGTGGAGAAAAGTGGCAGCAGATGGGCCTCAGCTGCCCTGGCTGGGACTGACCAATGTCCTGTGCCAGTCCCATCCTAGGGGTGGGAGCTCCCCACACTTACGTTTGGTCCCATCCGTCCCTACCACAGGTGAAATGTGACCAGTATTGGCCGAGCCGAGGCACCGAGACCTATGGGTTTGTCCAGGTGACACTGCTGGATACTGTGGAGCTGGCCACCTACACCGTCCGCACCTTCGCCCTCTACAAGGTGCCAGGGACCCTGGGAGGCTCCCGGGGCTCGGCGGGAAAAGCTGGGGAGCCTGGCCCAGAGAGGGGCTGGGAGAGGGTGTGCAAGAGAGACTGTGGGGGGGATGAGGAGCTGGCAGTCAGGTGGGGTAGGGGGGTCAGCATGGGCAGCACACAGTGACGCCCGACCCTGGCCCACGCTTCCCCTGCCAGACCGGCTCCAGTGAGAAGCGGGAGCTTCGTCAGTTCCAGTTCCTGGCCTGGCCTGACCACGGGGTCCCCGAGTATCCAACCCCCACCCTGGCCTTCCTGCGCAGGGTCAAGGCCTGCAACCCCCTGGATGCTGGGCCCATGGTGGTGCACTGCAGGTGAGGGCACGTGCAGGGGCCGGGCATTGAGCTGCTTTGATCTTCCTCTGGTTCCAGCCTTGAGCATCGGGCCAGGTCTAATTAGGGGTGGTTCCCTGAGAAGGGTCAAGGCTGACTGTTGAGGTTGACACATGCACTTCCTACTTAGAGGCTTGTGGAAACTTAGCTGAAAAAGATCTGGAGGTTTGAGCGGGCTGCAAGCTGGACACAAAGCAGCCCGAATTAGTGAATGTGAGCTTGGATTGTGTTGAGAGAGGTGTCACATCCAGCACTGGGGGAGGCAACCGTCTCTCTGCCGTCTGCCTGGTCTTGAGCACTCTGGTCAGTCTGGAGGCTGCAGTCCAACCGAACCCCCAGAGGGACACAGCCTGGCAAAGCTGGCAAAATGCCTGGGGTACATAGGCCATGGGAGGGTGGGGGAAGGGGGTTCAGCCCAGTCCAGAGAACTTGGTTAACACAGCAAAAGTTGTCCCAAAGTGGCGTGAGTGCCCCCTCGGGACATTCTGGCAGAGGCCGGAGAGCGCTTGGCAGGAGTGCCACCCATGGGCTTCTGGTCTGTGGTGGGGAAGAGGGGCCAGAGTGGCCAGGGTTATGCCAGCTTAACAGTTATGTCCTGCTTTTGTCCTCTGGACAACCTTCCCTGTTCAAGGCGGGTACCAGGAAGCTCCCAAAATTACAGCCCCTTGTCCATCAGAAGCGGTCTTCAGATTAGGAGGTGCTCAGCAGACATCCCTTGGGGGGGTTGGTGGTGCAGGGCCTACCTGCCTGCCCCCACCCTTTTCCTTCCTTGTGGCCAAGAAGGCAAGCTAAGGGCCAGGTCCTGGGCCGCAGGGCGGCTCCTACAGACTCCGGTCACTTCTCCAGCCAGGTTCCCTTTCAGCCCTGACATCACTGGCACAGTGGCCATTGGGCTTCTTTACTCTGTGGCCATTCTTACACATCTTCGCAGGTTTCTTATAATTCTTCATATGGTTTCTTTTGGCGTCATCAGACAGTAAGCATTTATTAAGCACCTGCTGTGTTCCAGACACTATACTAAAGCCTTGGGGATACAAAGATAGGCCAGAGTCAGCTCCCAGCCATAGGAAGCCTTATATTCCAAAGGGGATGAACCGTGTAACACAAACTTTATAGCTACAAGTTGGAGACAGAAAGACAGAGGGTTGGGACATGAGTCTCTGGGACCAGGAAAAGTCTGGTGCAGTATCTCAAGGGAAACCAGCGGGTTTTCTGTCATATTTGTGTCCCAGTTTGTTAAGCCCTTTCTCGACCAATAGATGCTTTCTCTCTTTCCCTCCCTCTCTCTCTCTGTCTCTCTGTCTCTGTCTCTTTTTGCTGCCACAAAAAAATAAATGCTGTCCTGAGTATTTGGTCATTTATCTCATTAGAGTCGGTGGGCAACAGTCCCTAGTCAAAAGTTTGGACAGTTTAGTGAGGATTCTTGCATAATTGTCTATTTTCCAGAGTATTTGGAGCATCGGTAGAGCAATTCTACCAACAGTGTACTAGAGTCTTCCTATACCTCTTCCAACATTGGCCATTTCTGTTTTTTCTCATCTTTGCAAATTTCATGAGGGTGAAATGGAACTCTAGAATTGTTTTAATTTGCATTTCCTTATTACTATTGATGTGGAGTATTTTTTGTGTTAATCTTTGCACTTTATCTTTTCAAAACTGTCTGTTCCTATCCTTTATCCATTTAATCAATTGGAGGAACTCCTCTTAGGCTTAGGCATTTGTGTCAATTTTCTATATAATCTGGGTAACATGACTTTTGTCAGTGATGTGGATGCCACGCCTTTTCTCAGGCTATCCATATTGATTCTGCTCATGCAAAAAAAAAAACCTTTAAAAATTTATGAAATCATAATCTCTTTATCAGCATGGCTCAGTGGGAAGAGCATTAGGTTTAGAGCCAAAGGACCAGGGTTCAAATCTTTCTTGCTTGTTCTGTGATTTTAGGTAAGTCACTTAATCTCTTTAGGCCTTGATTTCCCCATTTGTAATATAAGAGGATTGGGTTAAATAAATCTCTTGAACTCCTTCAATCTATGAATTTTTATACCTTTGGTTCAGAATTCTTTCTCCTCACAGTTGTGAAAGTTACTGACTTCTATTCTTTAATTGTTTAAAGATATGACTTTTTATATTTTCTATGGATAAAGTCCATTTGGAGCTTATTTTAATATATGGTGATGAGTTTCTGCCAGACTGCTTTCTAGTTTTCCCAGTGATTCTTGTCAAAAAAAAAAAATCTATCTCCCCCATAGTTTGAGTTTTCTGAATGCTGAATGACTATGTTCTCTAATTTCTGTGTCCCCTGCTCAGCACAATGCCTGATACTGAGGCTTGTTGATTGTTTAATGTTTAACCTGTTCTATTGAAATCTCCTTTTCTATTCTTTAACTAAATGCTTCTACAGATCACTTCTTTGTAATGGAGTTTAAAATTTGATAATGCTAGGTTCCCTTCTTTTCTGCTTTTCCTTATTGCTTTTTAAAAAACTCTTCTGCATGAAGTTTGATGATATTTCCAAACTCTATGAAGTGATCTCAGTATTTTGCTTGATACAGCACCCAGTCTTTCAGTTTCTTGGTGTAGTCATTGTTGTTAATATTGGTGCAACCTAACCATGAACAGTGGATTTCCAGTTATTTAGCTTCCTTTGTTTCAGAAAAGGACAGCCATGAAGCACCTTCTCTGGGCCAGGCCCCTGTCCTTAGGGCTAGAGGCATAAAGATAGAAACAAAACAATTCCCTTGTCAGGAAGCTCACCTTCTATAAGGGGAACTCGACATGATGCAAACAAATGAGTTGGATAGTCAATAAACATTTATTAAGACTTATTCTGAGGCAGCTAGGTGATGCAGTGAATAGAGCATCAGCTTTGAAGTCAGGAGGACCCGAGTTCAAATCTGTTCTCTGACACTTACCACTTCCTAGCTGTGTGACCCTGGGCAAGTCACTTAACCCCAGTTGCCTCTGCAAAAAATAATAAATAAGTAAAAAATTAATTAGAAAAAACTTATTCTGTGCCAGGCATTGTGCTAAGTTCTGGGGATGCAAACAGGAGAAAGACAATCCTTGCCCCCAGGAACTTTCAGCCTAATGAGGGAGATGGCAAGCCCATACAGGAAAAATAAGAAATAATTCAAAGAGAAAAAGCCTTAGAATTAAAAGGGCTTGAGAAAGGCTTCCAGGATTTTCGTTAGGAATTAAAAAGAAGCCAAGAAGGTCAGTGGTCAGAACAGGGGAAGAGAGCATTCTGAGCATGGGGCACAGCTCAAGTAAATGCTGGGAGTTGAGAGACGGATCAGCCAGGAGGCCAGCTCACAGAATGCAAGTCTGGGCTGGGCTGGGGCACCAAGGAGGGGGGGAGGGCATGGAATCCCAGAGTGTTTGGCCTCCTCCTGAAAGGCGAGGGGGACACTGGAGTTTCTTGAGTAGTGGGAGGTGATGTGGCTGAATGGAGGATGGACTTGGGGGGGGCAGGCTCGGGGCCCCAGCAACCAGTAGTCTAGATGGGAGCTGCTGAGGGTGAGCGAGAGCAAAGACCAAGAGCTGTCCAGGTGGAGGCTGGGAAGTGAGGGCTCAAAGGCTGCTGGGAGATTCTGAGAATGGGCTTGCTTGGAGCAGGTGTGGGCTTTAGGAGGCTCTTGGCAGGTGTGTAAAGACTGGAGCACTCAGAACAGTGAGGAGGCTGGGACGCCCTGTCAGCTGGAGCTGCACTTGAAGCCCCCTCTTGCTCATGCTCTGCAAGGCAGGCTTAGGTATCTGACAGCCCCAAGTCCAGTGGTCCCAGAGCTCCAGGAGAGCCAGTTCCTCCATCCAGTTAGTTTGTCCTCTACCAGAAAAGACTCCCCTCCTACAGTTCTCCCAAAAAGAGACTTGAACACTTGCTGTGTCGGGGAGCTCGTTACCTCCTAAAGTCAGCAGTCCTACGCTGGATTAGGGGACCTGGCTCTCCCTCACCGTCTTCCTTGTTGCAGCCTCTGGGGTGAGGCAGGATGGGGTGAAGCCCTCCTGGACATAACAGTCCATGTTTCTTTCTCTCCTGAGCCTTCTCTTTGGGCTACACAGCCCAGACTCCCATAATGGGCCCTCCTGGACTTTCCCTGAGTAATGATGCCCCAAAGTGAACTCGGCCTTGGGGAGGGGCCGTCACCTCCTTGGGGCCGGAAGCTCTGGCTCTCCTCTTGAGTCCGGGGCCCTCAGGTTTTCTTGGTGGCCTCGTCACTGCCATTTCATTGGGCTTGTGTCCTACTAGGACCCCCAGATCTTTTTAGCCCTGCCTCCCCCCACCTTGTATTGAATTGGCTTCTCAATCCCAAGTATAAGACTTTGCCCCTTTTCCCCTTGCATTTCATCTGGTTTGATTCTACCCAGAACCCGGGATTTAGGGCTGGGTGTGTTTGAGACTGGTCTGGGCTTAGATCCGTGTGTTTAGGCCCAGTACGAGGGAGCCGGGACTGAAGGAACTGTGTCTCCAAGCCTGATCCCAGGCCTTGTGTGTCCCCTAGTGCTGGCGTGGGCCGGACTGGCTGCTTCATCGTCACGGACGCCATGCTGGAGCGCATGAAGCACGAGAAGACCGTGGACATCTACGGGCACGTGACCTGCATGCGCTCACAGCGCAATTACATGGTACAGACGGAGGACCAATATGTCTTCATCCACGAGGCCCTCCTGGAAGCCGCCACGTGCGGCCACACGGAGGTGCCGGCTCGAAGCCTCTATGCCCACATCCAGAAGCTGGGCCAGGTGCCACCCGGAGAGAGTGTGACCGCCATGGAGCTGGAGTTCAAGGTGAGTGGAGCGCCAGGGTGGGGGTCGACCCAAGTAAAACCTGGAGTCTCAGCTGGAAGGATGTCAGAGGCAGGCATGAGATCCCACTTGAACTTCCCCACGGGGGGTAGCCTGGCACCTCTCCAGAGAGCACCCATACCTCCATCCCACCCTCAGCCTGCTTCTGGTTCTGCCTTCAAGGGCTAAGCAGGAGGCGTCTCATCCCCTTGCCAATCCTGAATGCAGCCCTCCTGCATCGCCCTTCCCCACCCCCTCCAGGCTAAACACCCCCCATTCATTCAGCCGATCCCCCTTCCATGACAGGCCCTTCCCCATCCTGGCCGCCATCCTCTGGATGCTCTAGTCGACCCCTGTCCTTCCTAAACCCAGCAGGCCCAAGCCCTGATCGCAGTCCCCCAGGTGCCTCCTGAGTACTGTGGGGCGGTCCCCTGCTGCTCCCTGTCATCAAAAACCGGGGTTTGGGCTTTCTTGGTGGCTGCGCCCCAGCTGCTGACTCGGCCGGGGGCCCTCGAAAGCCCCCTAACCGAGCCTTCCCCATCTTATCTAAACCCCAGTGTGCCTTGGCTGTTGTTGCCCTTGGATTTTCTTTGTGAGCCGGGCTAATACCCGGTCAGGCACGATCTTTTGGGAGCTTGCTGTGATTCCCTGGGACAGCTTGGCTCAGAAGGCTGTGGTTGTCCCAGTGGCGAATGGCCCCAAGCACAGTCCCCTGGGACCTCCCCCACCCCGAGACCTTAGTGGCTCCTCCTCGAAGCCTCACTTTTGCTCGTGAGGGTCTCCTCTGTCTAGTGCCCTCTCACCCAGGGGCCCTGCCTGCAGCCTGGGCACCCCCTGATCCACCCTCTTGACCCCCCCCCCAGCTGTTGGCAAGCTCCAAGGCTCACACGTCGCGATTCATCAGCGCCAACCTTCCCTGTAACAAGTTCAAGAACCGGCTGGTGAACATCATGCCATACGAGCTGACCCGCGTTTGCCTGCAGCCCATCCGGGGGGTGGAAGGCTCGGACTACATCAATGCCAGCTTTATTGATGGATACAGGTTCGTGGGGCTGGGCCCCCGCCTGCCTGGAGAGCCGGAGCCCAGAGGGAGGTCCCCACAGAGGGAGGCAGTGGAGGGAAGGAGGCCTTGAGTGCCAGGATGAAACACTTGGAATCCCAGCCTCAGACCTCAACAGGGAGAAAAGTGAACAAGACCCTTTGGTTTGGGGGGGGGGTGAAGCTCAGGTGCAGGCCCTGGCCCCAGGTACCAGTGTATGTGACGCCCCTTTCCCTGCCCCAGGCAGCAGAAGGCCTACATTGCCACACAGGGGCCACTGGCGGAGAGCACGGAGGACTTCTGGCGGATGCTCTGGGAACACAACTCCACCATCGTGGTGATGCTGACCAAGCTTCGCGAGATGGGGCGGGTGAGTCTCGGGTGCTCTTTGGGTCCCCTAGACTGTCCTGGCTGAGCCCCAGGGCCCCATCTCTGCCACCTTGGGTGTGCCCCCCAGATTTCGCCCTTCCCCCCAGCTGCTCTGCCTCTGCCCCTGCCCCAGGCCCTGATTACTTCTCTGACCCCCGCCCCTGCCACATCCCCCCAGGAGAAATGCCATCAGTATTGGCCAGCTGAACGCTCCGCCCGCTACCAGTATTTTGTGGTGGACCCCATGGCCGAGTACAACATGCCCCAGTACATCCTACGGGAGTTCAAGGTCACAGATGCCAGGGTAGGTGCCTCGGGGCGAGTGGCTCAGGCCTCCCGGAGTCCCTTGGGAGGGCTCTGGCGGTCCCCCTCCTTTCCTGTCCCAAGGTTCTTGTGCTGCCCTGTCCTTCCCTCCTGTAAGCACACTCGGGCCCCTCCTGATGCCCCCGCGAGAAGTCAGGCCCCTGCTCCCAGGCTCCCTTTCCCCCAGCCCCAATCTTGTCCCTGGGGGGCACGGGGGCTCCCATGGGGTCTCCCAAGCTTCACACCTGCCCTTGATCATCTCAGCCAGGTTAAGTCACCAGCAGCTATTTAACATTTCTGTGCCGAGCTCTGTGCTGGGGATAGAAAAAAAGGCAAAAGACGCTTCCTGTCCTCAAGGAGCTTACAGTGTGACGGGGAGGTGGCAGGCAGATGGCTTGGCACAAAGGTGACAGGCCCTGGGGAGACCGCCCTGGGGGGCGATCAGGAAAGGCTTCCTGTAGAACGGGGGCGGAGAGCAGCTGGGAGAGAACCAGGGGCCCTGAAACCTGAAAAGCTGCTGCTGCCCACCCCTCATCCTGCGTGTCCTGGGGCCTCCCCACCCCAGACTCCGCCTACCCCTCTGGGCGGGCGCCCCTGCCCTCCTGCTGTGAAGCTGCCCCCAGTCTGTCCCCTCGCCATTGGACATTTGCGGAGAGCACGGCAGTCCGGCCACCAGGAGCAGTTCCTCCTTGTGTTCCCCTTTTAAATGACATTTTTCTTGAGGGTCTAAGTCCCTTCGTCTGTAAAGTGGGAGCGAGTGCCCAGATGGCCAAGCCTGAGGGCCCGCAGCCCATGGGGTGAGGAGCCCCCCCCAGGCCGCTGTGCCCCAAGATGCCTGGGGGCAGCTTCCTGTCACACCCTCCCCCGCTTCCCTCAGGACGGCCAGTCCAGGACCATCCGCCAGTTCCAGTTCACGGACTGGCCCGAGCAGGGCGTGCCCAAGACGGGCGAGGGCTTCATCGACTTCATCGGGCAGGTGCACAAGACCAAGGAGCAGTTTGGGCAGGATGGGCCCATCACCGTGCACTGCAGGTGGGCTGTGGAGGGGGAAGGGCAGAGGAGGGGGAGAGGCCGGAGGGGGAGGGGGGAGGGAGATGTTCAAACCTGGAGCCGCTCCTTTGCAGCGCCGGGGTCGGCCGCACGGGTGTGTTCATCACGCTGAGCATCGTCCTGGAGCGCATGCGCTACGAGGGGGTGGTGGACATGTTCCAGACCGTGAAGACCCTGCGCACACAGAGACCCGCCATGGTGCAGACAGAGGTATGGGGGCGTGAAGGGCTGTCCACTGACGGGCTGGGCCTGGCCCAACCAGAGGGACCCTGGGATCAGTGCTGACGTCAGCATGGAAATGGGTGGGATTGGAAAAGACCCAGTGGTCCTAATGGCCTGCAAGCTCGCTAGGAGTCCGCGTCGGGCCCCCTGGAGCCTGCGGCTCGGCTCTTGGCGTCCGGCGGCCTGGCATGGAGAGCACCTCGCGTCCTGTGAGGTGGGACTCGGCCAGAGAGCTGGGCGTGTCGACCTCCGGGAAAGCATGTGGCGGGGGAGGGTGCCCAGGCTGCGCCTGCCTCGCAGGAGTGACCCGGGCCGCTTCCTCCCGTGCCCAGGACCAGTACCAGCTGTGTTACCGAGCGGCGCTGGAGTACCTGGGCAGCTTCGATCACTATGCAACGTAACCTCCGCTCGCTCCCTCAGTCCTCACCCTCATCCCCATCCCATCCTGGGGCCCGGCAGGGCGTCGGAGCCGCTCTGAGCCAGAGAGACCGTGGGCCTGCCCTCCCGCGCGGCCCGGGCTCAGGCCCCAGCGCCCCAGGACCACCCCCCCAGCCCAGAGCCAAACGCGTCTGGGGGGCGGCCGCCGCCCCTCGCTCCTGCTGCTGCTGCTCCCCGGGCGGGCGGGCGGGCGGGCTCCTTTTGTACTCGGTTCAAGTAGGGGTAGCTGGGTGGGCTTTGTAACTTGTGATTCCCCTCTGGGCGGCCGCTCGGGCTTGGCGGGGTCTCTCTCACTTGCGATCCTTTTCTTTGTGTTTACTCTTATTGATACAAATCAACAGAAGATGCCTTTCCTCCTGGCGAGCCCCTCCGGGGAGCAGCCTCCCAGCCAGGGCCCTTGGCGGGCGGGGGTGCCCGGCCCCCCCAGCTGCAGGGAGCCGCCGCCGCTCTTGTTCTTTTTCTTTGGTTTTCCTTAAAAGCCTTTTTTAGGTGCCACAGCTGTTGGGGGGAGGGGAGGGCGGGGGGCCCTGGGGGAGAAGGGACATACTTGGCTCCCATCATGTATCCCAATGCGTGTCTCAGACCTGCAGCCTGGTCCTGCGGAAGCTTCTGGGGAGACCCCTGCGTTTGCGGAGCTTACAAAGAGCCTCCCTGCCCGGGCAGGGAGAGGCGGGCACGGAGGGAGCTGGAACGCAGGCCTGCTCCCGGTGCCCGCCATGCCACCCCAGGTCGGGCGAGGCCCCAACGAGCGGACAGGGAAGAGCACAATTCCGAGCCCAGGCGCCCGGGCCGGCCGGGAAGCACACTTGTCCACCCAGGACCTGTAGCTGTTTTCTAGGAGTTCATCATCACAGCCAATGTTCAACTTCAGGGTGTCCTCATGAACCAATGTGGCCAGACTACTGGACTCGGTGTACCTAGTCGCATCCCCCTCCCCTTCCTCCTCCTCCTCCTCCTCAGGGGCACCCCCTGGGCCCGCCCGGCCAGTGGGGGTGGGCACATGGGGTCACTCTGTGGGAGGAACCCAATGTCCATTTCTGCCTTGTGGGTGTAGTGCTGTTGGGTGGGTGCGCGCTGTATGCCACGCGTCTGTTTTCTACTTGTTATGAGACTGCGGCGTCATTGCATAATTCTGGATGTTAATAAATTTGAATAATCGGGTTTCATATACCCGGGCCTCCGGCTCTTCTGTCCGCCGGCTGCCCGCCTCCCGAGGGGCCCTCCCAAACAGAGGACTCGGCCCAGAACGTGGCCCTCCCGCACCCTGAGAATCCTGGGGGGAGAGGAAGCCCGGGAGACCCCCATCCGGGAACTGTGCCGCCAACCTGGCCCAGTCAAAACATCCACGGTTCTTTCCCCAAGTGCAGATGGTGATTTTGGAGAGGGAGGTGCAGCAGGTGGCAGGAAGGGCCGTTGGGTGGGCTCAGAGGTCGGGGGGCGTTGCTTTGGCAGCGATCCCCCCAGGGGTGTGGCTGCCCCTCATAACTGGCTTGGCCAAAGCCTAGAGTTCATGGTTACTCATCAGATGTGGGAGGGGGGACCCAGAGCTGGGAGGGATGATGGCCTAGAACGGGGGCCAGGGGTGCACAAGCCTGAGGTGGGGGGCCCCCAGTGATCAGTCAGGCGGAGCTAATTTGGTGAGCCCCATGCAGGTGGGAAGAGGGGAAGACCAGGTTACCTAAAGGGGGGCCAAGACAAGCTTTCCCAGGAAGCGGGAGCTCCTCGGGCAATCTCCAAGCACAGATTGGGCAATTCGGCGTTTGTCGCAGGGATCAAGGGCTCGGTGGGCACATGGAGCAGGGCCTCCTCACTTGGGGATTCGGGGTCACCCCACAGCTTCTAACCACACTCCATTTTTCTCAAGGTTTCACTCATTCTCTTGGTGAATAAACTTAGAACACAGGCCCCCAGGTTCTGGGGGATGGGAGAGCGGGAACAGGGGTTGGGACAAGACATCAGCCATTGGCAATCGCAGCAGAGATGCTGCCTCCCCCCACACACACACAGAACACAATGCAAAAAACATCTCCCCAACTGGGGACAGACTCTCACTTCAGTCCCTGGAGAATGGGCTCAAGCTTAAAGTAGGAGTTATAAAGTGTTTGCCTCCATCAAGTTCATTTTTTCTTTTAATTAACAATTATTTTTTCAATCAGCAAGCATTTATTTTCTTTTTTTTATCATATCCCAAAAGATAGATTTTTTTATTAAAGCTTTTTATTTACATAACATATATATGGGTAGTTCCCCAACATTGATCTTTACAAAGCTTTCCATTACAAATTTTACCCCCAGTCCCCTCCCCTCCCCCAGATGGCAGGAAGTCCACTACATGTTAATAATGTTGAAATGCTTGAGAAGTTATGCAAGAAAAATCCTATCTACAAGAAAAAAAAGAATCAGAGAAAGGCAACACAATGCAAGCAAATGTCAATAGAGATCATGAAAATGTTACGTTGTGGTCCATATTTCATGTCCCTCTTTCTGGGTGTATATGGTTTTCTTCAGTGAACAACTGGAACTGGTTTGAGACAATTCTTTGTAAGCATTTATTTTCTATTTCTACACGTACACCAACTGAACAAAAAAAAGAAAATCATTTTCTTTATATATATATATGCTCTTTATATACACATGTTTATTTAATTTAATTTAATTTTTTTTGTTTTGTTTTGTTTTTTGCTGAGGCAAATGGGGTTAAGTGACTTGCCCAGGGTCACACAGCTAGGAAGTATCTGAGGCCAAATTTGAACTCAGGCCCTCCTGACTTCAGGGCTGATGCTCTATCCACTGTGCCACCTCGCTGCCCCTATTCATATGTTTACATATCTATATATGTATATATAAACAAAGCAAATCCTCCCATTGCTTGTATTTAAAAATTGATGTCTTACTCTGAGATGGGAGGATTGCCTATTATTTCATCTTCAGTAGTCTAGAATCACAGGGTTTTTTCCCATCTCTTGCTGTCATTTAAGTTGTTCTGGTTCTGTTCAGATTCATTTTGCATCAGGTCATAGACGTCTCCCTGTTTCCTCTGAAACTTTTTTCATTTTTCATTTCTTATGGTACAATAATATTTCACCATATTCATATATCAATTTATTTGACTGTTCCCCAATAGATGCACACTCCCTTATTTTCCATTTTCTTGCATTATAAAAAAAAACAACAACCCACAAACCCAGAAGTATTTCTTTTTTGTACATGTGTAACTTTTTCGTCTTCTTTTGATCTCTTGGGAAGTTTATTTCTAGTGCTGGTATTTCTGGGTTAAGAGTAAAGGACATTCTAGTGACTTTAGGGACAGAGTTCCAAATCACTTTCCAGGATGTCTGGCCCAGTTCACTGTTTCCCCATAACTCCCCCAACACTTGTCCTTTTCCTTTTGAGAGCCTTTGCCGGTAGGATGGAGCTGCAATGGAACTTCAGCATTGCTTCAATTAGCATTGCTGTTGTTATTATTAGGGATGTGGAGAGGGGTTTTTGGTTTGTTTTGGGGTTTTTTTAATGTGGTTGGGGATAGCTTGGACTTCTTCCCTTGCCTGCTCAGAGCACTTGACCATTTATCCATTCCAGAATGGCTCCTGTTCTGATTTTGAACCAATCCCTTTGAGTTCATTTGCGCCCGTGACCTACATGATGGCCAGAGGTGTCCTCTTGCTTGTTGGGTCTGGCATCTGGGACTGCAGGTGCTGCCTTGGGCTTGGACCCTGGACCCTCCTTAGGCCGACTGGGCCCGGCTGGCTGCGAACCCTGACAGGGATTCTCTTCCAGGGCTCTGGTGAGTCCCTTTGAAACTCCCGATGCTCCTCAGGAGAACTGAAGGCAGAAAATAGCAAACACAACACAACAGTGATGGGACACGGGGTTTATGACTTCATGTCAACTCAGGTAGGAAGAATAGGCTGCTCCTGGCTGTCCCTGTCTCTGTCTGTCTGTCTGTCTCTCTTCCTTCTCCTTTGTCTTCCTCTGGGCGTCCCTTACTCCCCTCTGTCTGTTTCCCTCTTCTTTTCCCCCACCTCTCTCTCTGTCTCTCTCTCTCTCTCTGTCTCTCTGTCTCTTTGTCTCTCTGTGTCTCTGTCTCCCTCTCCCCTCCCCCTCCACGTTTGCTTTTGCTTTATTGCCTTGTCAGATACAATATTAACTCAAACTGGAAGTCACAATTTTGGAGCAGTTCCGTGTGTCCCTGAATCCCAAAGCGCTTTGGGCTCCGAGGGTGAGACTCTAAGGGGTAAAAATAAAGTCACCCAAAAGCCCCAGAAAAGAGACTCAAAGCTTTGGCCGGGGGTCCGCGCCAAATGCAGACAGGGACACTGCCACCTGGCGGACCAGCCGGGGGTCAGCGGCGGCCGCCGCCCGCGCGGTGCTCACGGGCCCTGTGACTTCCTCCTCGGGGCTCTAAAAGCCCGGCCTTGTCTTTCCATCCATCAGAGATCTGAAGTCGCCGGAGCCGCCGCTGTCGCTTACGGTGTTCGAAGATCTCCTGGGAAGCAGCTGTGTGACTCTCCCCATTTCACAGATGAGGAAACTGAAACCGGGAGTCCTTAGGTGACTAGCTCTCGGTCACAAGGCTAGGAAGTGTCCCAGGCGGGATTCGAACTCGGGCCTTGCTGACTGCCCCGGGGCTCTAACCCTTAATCAGTGCTCGCGCCTTTCAGGAGCTTCCGGAAAGCACCGTGCCGGCCAGGGTGGCCAGAGGTCACAGGGATCAGTCGTGGGAAGCTTTGTGTGGGGCACTTGGAGGGCTTTGGGGGGCGGGTGGCCCTTAAGAACATGCCGGAGTCCTGGTTAGGGACGCTTGCCACAGAATTGGGCCGGAGGGAAAGGGCTCTGAATTCTGAGCTGAACTGTCTCTCTGTCTCTGTCTCTCCTTCCTCTCTCTGTCTGTTGTGTATATATATATATATAATTTATTTATTTTTCCTTTTTGCTGAGGCAATTGGGGTTAAGTGACTTGCCCAGGGTCACACAGCTGTTACATGTCTGAGACCAGATTTGAACTCAGGTCCTCCTGACTTCAGGGCTGGTGCTCTATCACTGCGCCCCCTAGCTGCCCCCCTGAACTATATTTTGAAGGGGGTTTTGTGGTGGAGAGTGGCGCTGGGGAATAGGGAACCAATAGGCGGGGATTCTTTTTCTTCCCTGTCCAAATCAATTTTTTTTTTTTCCTTTCAAGAATTGTTTCTTTGCAGTGCAGCTTTGGATGCACTTTCTAAAAGACTCTTTTCTTTATTTTCTCTTCTCTCATGATTGACCAGTGCTGTCACAGGATACCAAAATGCCTCGTTCTTGTGGATACTAGTGGGTCATGTGAGATGGGAGGCCATCTGTTCCAGTCCTCCTCATTGCTTTTTCATATTTTTTTATATGAGCTTGACAAGTTTCTCCAAACAAATGGGCTTATCTCCAAATCTGAAGAAGAACAGGAACAGAAAACTACATAGCAAACTGAATGTCAAGTACGAACAGCTTTTTAAAAAGCTGTTCGTACTTGAGACTCAGTTTTCTATGCAGTTTGCTATACAAAGTAGAGAAATATATTTATATATATTACATAGCAAACTATCTAGCAAATATATATATACGTATATATATATATATATCACCCAAAGCGATAATTCCAATACAGTATATTTGGGTCTCCATTGAAATTTCTTCTGCTCTCTTCAATGCCCTTTAAATAAATGAAGAATGATGGATGATAATTAGGTTGTGAGCCCAGGTGATGGGGATGATGGTCATATCCTTGACAGCAATAGGAACGTTTGGAAGTGGGAAGCATCTGAGAGGTACATAATGAATTGTGTTCTGGACATATATGAAACATTTCATTTGAGATGTCCAGTTGGAGGTTCCAAACTGGAGGTTAGCAAAGAGATCAGAACAGGAAAGGGAGATTTGTAAATCAATGACATAGACATGATACTTGAAGGCTTAGGAGCTGATGAGATCACCAAGTATTGTATAGAGAGGGAAGAGAAGAGGACCCAGGCCAAAATCCACACTTAGGATAGTATAAAGAAATCAATATTAAATATAAAGAGCATGGCCTAGATGAGAATCCAGCAAAAGAGACAGAGAAGGAGTGGTCAGAGAGGTAGGAAGACAACGGAAGACAACAAGGGAGAGGAGGGTGATCACCAGTGTCAAAAGGTCAAGAAGGATGAGAACTGAGAAAAGACCAACTAGATGGTGCAATGGATAAAGCACTGGCCCTGGAGTGGAGGATCTGAGTTCAAATCCAACCTCAGACACTTACTAGCTGTGTGACTCTGGGTAAGTCAAGAGAGGGAGACAGAGGGAGAAAGAAAGAGAG
Source organism: Myrmecobius fasciatus (assembly GCA_023553655.1). Classification (NCBI taxonomy): domain Eukaryota; kingdom Metazoa; phylum Chordata; class Mammalia; order Dasyuromorphia; family Myrmecobiidae; genus Myrmecobius; species Myrmecobius fasciatus. The sequence continues at coordinate 24,013 of JAJPUD010017565.1, forward strand.
ATCACTGGATTTGGCAGCTAAGAGATGGATATAATTGGTATTAGAGACTGGTAATTTTGGAAAACGCACTTTCGTTGAATGATGAATGAAGATAAGAGAGAATGAGAGGAAAGGAAGTAGAGGAACCTATTGTAGATGGCCCTCTCAAAGAGTTGGCCCACAAAAGGGAAAAGAGAGATGGTGTGATAGTAGGGATATGTGGATCAAATGGAGGGGTTTTAAGGATGAAGGAGACACAAATATGTTTTGTATATTAGGGAAACAGTTTAGACTGAGAAAGACTAGCAGTAAGTGAGACACAGGGGATGATAGGATACCATGGAACATTTGTGCATAGAGAAGGAGGGCCACCTCATTATGGGAGACATGGGTGAAGGGAAGGAGGAAACAATGGTGGAAGGCATCTGAGTGATGAAGGAGGGGCAAGGGAAAGACGAGTGGGGTGGTTTTTTCAGGGAAGTAAGAGACACAGTTCTCAACTGAAATGGGGAAGGAGCATGATGAAAGGTTTGATGAGGAATGAAAAGCTTTGGGAGAGCTGCTGTAGTGACTCAATTAGGGAGGCGTACAAGGATTGCCTTGATACAGACTCAGTCATCCTGCTTTTATGATTTTCTCCACCTTCATTCAGCAACACATGAATAGGAGAAAAAGCAGTGGGTAGTGGAAATAAACTTGGCAGGCCAAGATCTTTGATAGGATAAGGGGGGGAAGGGGCTTGAGAAAAGAGCATAGATTCAGAAGATGAGAAAGGGAAGAGAGCCTGGCCAGGACAGAGACCATGGCCTGAGGAAAAAAAAAAAAAAATACTGAGGGGTAGAGGGATTATATGTCATACAACAAAAAATTATATTCAGTAAAGATCACTTAAAGAATTGAGAAGCAGTTGGAGACTAATTAACATAATTCTAAAGAACTAGTGTGTCAAAGAACTAATTATAGAAACAAAAGAAAATTTAACAAAGAAAATGACTATAATGAGAAAACATACCAAAACTTATAGGTTACAGCCAAGGCAGTTCTGAAGGGAGAATTATATCTCTAAATGCTTTCATCAACAAAAGAGTTGTTAATGAGACAACTAAACCTAATTGCAAACAAATAAATAAATTGAGCATGCAATTAAAAAAAAAAACAACTTGAGAGACAAATCAAAACTCCCCAATTAAATAACAAAGTAGAGATTATGAAAATTAAATATATTGAGGCCTTTGAATTGATAAATAAAAGTAGAAACATGTTTTATGAACAAAATAATAAAATAGCAAACGGTTTAAAGAGTGAAACCGAATTCACAAAACTTAACACTCATTTCTATTAAAAAAAAAAAAAACAATTCTAGAAATCATTGGGATAGACCTTTCCTTAGTATATTAAATATTATTTACCTAAATCCAAAACAAAAGGTTATAAGTAATACAGAAAAGTTAGAAGCCTTAACATTGGAGGTGAAAGAAGGGTGCTCTTTATCACGACTACTATTTAACATGGTGCTAGAAATGCTGGCTATAATAAGACAAAAAAGGAAAGAAAAGAAATTGAGGGAATAATCATGGGCAAAAATGAACTATATATTTTCATAAAGATATTATGGTATATATAGAATAATATTAAATATTAATAACTATTATATTATAATAAACTAATAAAATTAAATAATTCATGCCTCTCACAATTATAGGATATAAGATAAAGTCACATAAATCATCAGTATTCTTTTATAGAACCCAGAAAATATAGCAAGAAAGATTTATAAAGAAAAATTCATTCAAAATAACTACAAAAGCTACAAAACACTTGAGAGTAAAGCTCCAAGATTTACTCAGAGGCTATATGAACCTCTAACTATAAAACACTTCCTGCAGAATTAAAAACAACTTTTAATAATTGGAGAAAAATAATTGGGGCTCATTAAGTAAGTAAAACCAATTTAATAAAATGTTAATACTACCTTGGACCAGCTAGGTGGTATAGTGGATGGAACACCAAGCCTGGAAGAATCATCTTCATGTGTTTCAATCTGGCCTCAGGCACTATTTGTGAGATCTTGGGCAAGTCACCTAACCAAAAAGCCCCTTTCCTAGGGGAAGGATTCATTATTTGACAAAAACAACTGTGAAAATTAAGTAGCAATTTGGCAGAAATTAGGTATAGACCACCACCTCACACTATACACCAAAAGCTCCAAATGTATATAAGATATAATCACATTATAAATAATTTTTTTCCCTGAGTTTCCTGAGGGCAACTGGTTCTTGGGGGAGTGGAAGAGCCTGGACCCAGGGAAATTTGGAAGCAAAGAGGGAATAAAGGCAGCCAAAGGAGACAGAAAAACTACATAATCAAGGATGTGGTGGAGAAGGGGCTCTACCATAGGGGAGGGTTCTCTCCGACAATAATTGGCATTTGTTGTGAGACTAGGCATAGTGGAAAAGAGGAAATCTGGAGGCAAATTCTATAAGTTTAGAATGAATACTTTGTACACTGTCATAGTGTGAGAAACCAAAAGAAAAGTACCAGATAATTATGGGGACCTTGCAAGAGGATATTAGGATCTAAAATAGAAAGAAAAAATGGAGAATGAAAGGTCCTTTTTGTGGAAAGAGGTACAAAATATGAAATTTGGGGGGAGGGGGAAATCAGGGTTAAGTGACTTAATCAGGGTCACACAGCTAGTACATATCTGAGGCTGGATTTGAATTTAGGTCCTCAGTGCTCTATCCACTATACCACCTAGCTCTATTCACTGCACCACTTCAAAAAAAGAAAAAGAAAAAAAACTAAGACTTTAAAGTCTTGGTTAAAAAACTTAAAAAAAAAAAATTGTTGAAGGGGAAAAGAAGAAGGCAGAATCTATTTGAGTGAAAGAAAGTGTGTATGGAGGCAGAATTATATAGCCAGATAAAATGGGGAAAAGGGAATCTGTAAACAAAACCCCAAAGAGGAAAGGTTAACAAGTCAAAAGAAGGAATCAAGGGCAAGGGAAACACAGCTGATAGGAACAGAATCATCTTGAAAAAGATTTAGATAAAGTAACTAAAGGAATGTGGTACTGTGTTTATAGTAGCAGAGGAAAAAAAAATCATAACTTGATAAAATATTAGAGACAGATGGAAGAAAACATAAACCTAAATTTCAGAACTTTAAATATATGGATTAAACAATCCAATAAAATGAAAAAGAGTGACAGATTGTATAAGTAAACAAAAACCTACAATCTTTTACTTGCCAAAAAAAAAAAAAAAACACATTGAAAAAAACAAAATAGATACAAAATAAAATTAAGAGAATGGAATTTTTTTTACACTATGCATTAAATAAATCCAAAAAATCCCCCCAAAATCTGACAAAGCAAAAACAAACATTCCCCCCAAAAAGAGATAAATAAGGAAACTATATTACACTGAAAGGAACCAGAACAACAAACCAATCATCAGTAATATACTTATATGCTGCATATACCTTATGTACATTTATAAAGAAAACTGGGCTACAAGAAGACAAAAATAATGAAACAATAGCGATAGGAGACTTCAATATCCCTTTCTTAGCTTTGGATAAGTCTAACAGTAAGTGAAGAGGAAAATAATGAATGGAACGCATTGCTGGAGAAATTAGAATTTTAAGACTTATGGCATCTTCTAAATGGGACAAGTCTCAAATCTGTAAGTAAGAGAGATTTCCCCTTCAGAATGGGCAGATAAGAACAATTTGTTCCAACAGCCATGAAGGCAGATAAAGTAGTTGCTGTAGAGTGTTAAGAGCTTGGTCAGACATCAAAGATATCAAAGTCATCCACTGCATTCCAGGCCATTGTCAGTCATTTTGACTTTTGTTTTGCCACTGGACTTTGATGACTCTGGAAAAGAAAGGCTGACAACTTTGTACAACTCTGTCTCATTTAAACCCAATTCATGTTTGAGTGAAGGCTTCACTCAGAATGTCATTGGTCCTCTTCAAAATGAAGGATGAACAAAAATGGCATATCAAAAGAACATACATGTTTCTTAGTGCCACATAGAACTTTTACAAAAATTGACCACATACAGAGATATTGTAAAAAGTGTAAAAAGACAGAAATGGTTAATACATCCTTTGTAGATTATAACAATAAAAATATCAATTCCTTGAGAAACCAAAGTTAATAGATCCCAAATGGAAGTTCAACAATGAAATCCTAGGGAAAGGGACCCATATGTGCAAAAATATTTGTGGCAGCCCTTTTTGTAGTGGCAAGAAACTGGAAACTAAGTGGATGCCCATCAATTGGAGAGTGGCTGAATAAGTTATGGTAGATGAATGTTATGGAATGTTATTGTTCTATAAGAAACGATCAGCAGGATGATTTCAGAGAGGCCTAAAGAGACTTGCGTGAACTGATGCTAAGTGACATGAGCAGAACCAGGAGATCATTTTACATGGCAACAAGAAGACTATATGATGATCACTTCTGATGGACATGGTGCTGTTCAATAATGAGATGGTTCAGATCAGTTCCAATAATCTTGTAATGAAGAGAGCCATCTACATCCAGAGAGAGGACTCTGGGGACTGAGTGTGGATCACAACATAGGATTTTCACTCTTTTTGTTGTTATTTGCTTGCATTTTATTTTTTCTTTCTCATTTTTTCCTTTTTGATCTGATTTTTCTTGTGCAGCAAAATAATTGTATAAAAATGTATGCATATATTGGATTTAACATATATTTTTACCATCTTTAACACATATTGGATTACTTGCCATCTAGAGAAGGGGATAGGAGGAAGGAGAGAAAATTGGAACGCAAGGTTTTGCAAGGGTTAATGTTAAAAAATCATCTATGCATATGTTTTAAAAAATAAAAAGCTTTAAAAAATGAAATCCTAAATAATGAGTAGGTCAAAGGACAAATCATAGAAATAGATAATAATTTTGTAAACAGAAATGATAATGATGAAACAGCAAGCCAAAATTTCTGGGATGCAACTAAAGCAGTCTTCTGGGGGAAAATTATATTCTTACAAACATACATTAACAAAATAGAAAAAGAAAGGATTAACAAACTGAATACATACATATATTTTTTAAAGTAGAAAGACAGCAATAAAGAAGCCTAAAATAAGTATAAAATAGGGGATATTAAAGACTAGAGGGGAAGTAGATAAGTTGGAAACAAAAATATAGAATGAAATAAAACTAAATTTGGTTCTTTGAAAAGTCAATAAAATTGATAACTTCTTATCTAATCTGATTAAAAAGAGAGTAGAAAATTAATGAAATAGCAAATAAACAAGGTTATCACAAAAATACCAGAAGAAACTAATATAACCAGAATATATTATACGTAGTTATATGCTAACAAAACTGAGAACACAAAATAAATAGAAGAATATCTTTAAAAATGTAAAATACCCAAACTATTAGAAGGCTAAATAGAGATTTTAAATAATTCAAATTCAGGAAAGGAAATATATCTAACTGTAAAGAAATCACCAAAAGAGCAAAGCAGTCCTGATCATGAGAGATTCACAGAAGAATTCCATCAAGCTTTTAAAGAATAGTATCCATACTTCAATTTATTCCCAAAATTTGAGAAAAAAACATTGCCAGATTCCTTTCATGAAACAAATATAGTCCTAACACCTAAACTAGGAAAGATAAAGCACAGAAAGAAAGCTATAAGCCAATATCATTAAGGAATATTAATTCAAAAACTTTGAAGAAACAATTTATCCAAGAAATCATTCATTATGACCAAATAGGATCTATATTGGAGATGCAAGGATGCTTCCACTTTAGCAAAACATAATCATTTTAAAAACCAAAATATCCAAAACCACATGATTATCTCAATAGATGCAGGAAAAAGCCTTTGACAAAGTGCCATATTCTTTTTTATTATTAAAACTTTTTATTTTCAAAATATATGCATGGATCATTTTTCAATATTGACCCTTGTGTTCCAAATTTCCCCCCTTTCCCCACCCCCTCCTCTAGATGGCAAGTAATCCAATATATGTTAAACATGGTAGAAATGTATGTTAAATCCAATATATGAATACATATTTATACAATCATCATGCTACATAAGAAAAATCAGATCAAAAAGGAAAAAAAAAATGAGAAAGAAAACAAAATGCAAACAACAAAAAAAGAGTGAAAATGCTATGTTGTGATCCACTCAGTTCCCACAGGCCTCTCTCTGAGTGTAGATGGCTCTCTTCATCACAAGATCATTGGAACTGGCTTGAATTATCCCATTGTTGAAAAGAGCCCCATCCATCAGAATTGATCATCATATAATCTTGTTGCCATGCATGCACATTCTTTTAAAACAAAACGTAAGCATCATATGCAATGGGGATACACTAAAGTCTTTTCCAATAAATATGGAAGTGAAACAAAAATGCTCACTTTCTCCACTATTATTTGATAGAGTTCTGGAGTTAGTATCCATAGCAATAAGATGAGAAAGAAATTTTTAAAACAGGTAAAGAGAAGATAAAACTATTCTTGTTGCTCAGGGGGTATAATGGTTCACCTGGAAAAATCCTAGGGAATCAGCAAAGATAATGACAGAAAATAGCTACACCAAAGCCGCAGGCCACAAAATAGACCTTCAGAAATCAATAGTATTTCTATATAACAATAACAAAATATAAGAAATAATTATAGAAAGGGGAATCCCATTACAAGTTACTACAAAATACATTAAATATATGGGGATCCACCTACCAAAACACACAAAAGACTTATGTGGATTCAATTACAAAATGCTCCTTAAAGATATAAAGAACAATTTAAATAGCTAGCAGAATATTCTATGTTCATGGCTGTGGCAATATAAAATCAAATATGTGGCAATATAAAATTAATTTATACTTTTAATGCTATACCAACCAAATTCCAAGGGATGCTTTCTAAAGCTTAACGAATTAATAACAAAATTCATTTGGAAAAACAAAAGATTTAGAGTATC
>JAJPUD010017566.1:1638-30965 GCA_023553655.1 Myrmecobius fasciatus
CCTCCCTCCTCCCTCCTCCCTCCTCCCTCCTCCCTCCTCCCTCCTCCTCCCTCCCCCGAGGGCCGGGTGGAGGCGCAGGGGGAGGGGTTCTGGAGCCAGCCCGCTATTGGGCCAGCCAGGAAGCCCGGGGCCCCGGCCCATCCATCCTGGCTCTAGGGTTTGTACAAGCACAAACGGCCTCTTTTCCTTTTTAACGAGGGCTGGGGAATTAAGCCGCGGGATTAGGCCATCAATAAGTAACGAAGCCTGGCGGGAGAGGCATTAATCACCCCGAGAGAACGGGGGAGACGGGAGACAGAAGGAGGGAGGGAGGGAGGGAGCAGCCGGCAGCCAGCCCTGCCCCACCCACTGGCCCGGAGCCTCCCCCGCCTCGGCCCCGGCCCCGGGGAGGGAGAAGCGGCTTGTCATGGGGGAGCGCTTCTGGGCTGCACTTGGGGAGGTGGGGTCCCTCCCGGAGAACTCTTTTCACTCAGGCCTCAGTTCTGCACTGCGCGGAAGGAGAAATGCGGGGAAGGCGGCCTTGCAATAACGGCCGGCCTCGGCCCCTGGCAGCCTCTTCCCCAGTCCTAGTCCCAGCCCCTGCCCCATCCCCAATCCCTACCCTAGCCTCTTCCTCAGCCCCTGCCCCAGTCCCAGGCCCTGCCCCATCCCCAGTCCCAGCCCCAGCCCCTGCCCCAGCCCTAGCCCCAATCCTAAATGTGCCCCATCCCCAATCCCTGCCGTAGCCTCTTCCTCATTCCAAACTCTTGTTCCAGCCCCAGCCCCAGCCCCTGCCCCAAGGGAAGAATATTCATCTACTTCACAGTTACTCATTCATTCCTTCTTCTATTTATTTTGGGGGCACTCCCAGACCGGTGACTTCTTATAGTCAGTACAGCAAGTTGAAAGAAAAGTTCAGATCCTGCCTAAGATACATCCTAATAGTGGGACCCTGAGTAAGTCACTTAACGTCTTCCATCTCACCTCAGTTTCCCTATCTGCAAAAGGGGATCATAATAGCCCTTGTGAGGACCAATAAAATAACATATGGAAAGCTTCCATCAGTGTCAGCCTTCCTTCTGAATAGAAGGGAAGGGCGAGTGGAGCTGGCCATTTCTCACCTTCCCTCACTTTCCCTCTTTGAGTCTCCTTTTCCAACATGACTTAGATGGAACTAGGTTTTACACCATGGAACCTATATCACCTCCAGCAAATTGCTTACTGTCTCAGGGAAGGGGAAATTGGGGATTCAAAAAAAAAATGTAAATGAATATACAATTGTGTTGACGTGTAATTGAGGGAAAATATTATATAATTTTAAGTTTCAGGACAAGGGCTGGTCTGTTGGCAGATGGAATTCCCATTTTAGCTTAACTCAGTCCCTGGCACATAGTAGGTGCTTCATACATATTTACAGAATTGAGTTCTTAAATTGAATTATTGGGAGCTCCCTACATGTGGGAAATTCTAGATCTAAGTCCTATCCAAGATCCAGCCGGGAACCCCCAGTGGCTGGAGGCCCCGGCACAACCATCCTGGCTCCGTGCTGGGCACTGGGCTGGGCACAGAAACCAGGAAGTAAATAGTTTCTAAGCTCAAGTAGTTTCCATTCTGTTGGACACACAGATGGGTGAATGGGACACAATGGGGGGAGGGTGTGGACACCAGGAGGCCCCAGCAAGGCTTCTGGTGGGAAGGGGCGCCTCAGCTTAGAATTAGCTGGGGATTCTGTGGGGCTAAGAGGAGGAAGAGGCTGTCTGATGAGGAAGGGGGGGGGGAGATGGTCTGTGGCAAAGGTTTGAAGGAGGGAGATGGGCAATAGCAAGTCAGCTCATTTGGCTGGGAGCTAGAGTGTGGGAGGGGGAGGAGAACACTCTGAATGAGTCAGGGCTTGAGAATGGAGCTAGGGGAGGTCTTAGGAGTTCCCACCCAAAAGCCAGAGCTCTGACCATTGAGCTCCCATCCCACCAGCCCTCATGGTCAGAAAGGCAAACAGAAATGTTCCTTACTTAGCAGTGCCTGGCGCATAGTAGGTACTTAATAAATTCCTGTTAACTGGACTGAATTGGGCAATTTCCCCCAAAGTTGGGGAGCCAGTCAGTCAGCAAGAGGTGGAGAGCCAGACTTTTCCTGGGCAGTAGCAGGTCAGAGCCTAGGTCCCCTGAGTGTTGGGAACCACCCGTATTTATGGACTGACTGTGTGACTTGTGCCTATGACTGTACGTTGTTGTGGAGGGCCGATGGTGTTCTCCCTGCAGACACAGGACGGGATCAGCAGAGTGAGGGGTCTGGACCACAGATGATGCCCCCCCCCCCATAATCCCAGCTGTCCCTAGGCTGGCCTGAAGCCTGCAGCCTCTGCCTGGGGCCAGGCACTGATGGCCAGCGCAGACCTCAGAGCTGGCTGGGTCCCCAGAGGCAGAGGTGACAAGCAGGACAGGCTGGCGCCTGGTGGCCTGGGAAGGTGAGAAGGACAGGCAGCCTTCCCATCGCTCCGGGGACTGCAGGCCGGATGGCTGGGCGGTAGTGGGCCGGGAGCCTGGGCTACTTAAGTGGGTGGCGTGGGACGCCAGACCGCAGAGCAGAGCTCAGGGTCTCTGGCCAAGACGACTCCTTCCCTCCCTCCCTGGACACTTGGAAGCTGCTGGGTTTCATGGTGTCCCCTCCCATATACCCTCCCCACGGCCCTTGGCTCCCTCTCACTAGCTCCCCAGACCCTTTCCTCTGTTCCACGCTGGCTGGGAAGCCCCTGGGCCTTCTCTAAGGGGCCTGGAGCTCCCAGCCCCAAGACTCCTGGCTTGCCCATCCCCTCAGCCGAATGACGTGACAACCCCGTGCTTGCAGATCCCATTTCCGAACATTAATAACTTCCTTAATCTCTAGCCGGCTTTTTCCAGCTCGGCTCAGCTCAGGCGACCCCCCCTTGCTGACTCTCCTGGAAGAGGGGGGGGATGTAAGGGGAGGGGATGGCGAGCTCGCTCTGAAGTCACCCGGGCCAGGCCGAGGTCCCCTTGGGGTTCTCCTCATGATTTTGCCCCCTCCCCTTCCCTGCTTCTCCCCAGACCAGCTCCTGAACCATCCTCCGCCCTCACAGAGCCTGGCAGGACCCCTCTGAGAGGCCTCCTTGAGAGAAAGGGACAGTTGTGTGACCCTGGGGAGGGCTGGATGGATCTTAGTCCCCAACTTTTTTGGCCAAGAGATGTATGTGGGATCCTCAGTCTGGAGGGGCTGGGGTCCTTGGAGGGAGGGGGAGCTCTGTGGGAGCCTCAGTCTGGAGGGGCTGGGGTCCTTGGAGGCCCCAACCCTGTCGCTCAATCGGCTCAGACCCTAATTGGCCCAGGGACAAATGACTTGCCTGTGGTTACATGGTAATACCTAGCCAAGGCCACATGTGTGCTGACTGACTATGGGAGTTCCCAGCAGGAGAAGAGAAGGGATGCTGGCGAGGGCACTTGGGATTGGTCCCCAGTGGTCTCCAGGCCTCATTAGCTGGCCGGGAACTCGAGTGCCTCTAGGTTTAAGGCTTCGGATACCTAGCTCAGGTAGAGCCCAGGGTTCTGTTGGAGCTTTCCATTGGAGAACATCCGACGTGGGAGGGCCCTTAGAACACAGAGTGTCCGCCCCAGGAGGGACCTCAGAACCTACAGTGTTAGGGACTTCAGGCTCAAGGGTCCGGGTCTGGAGGAGATATGAGTGTTTCAGGTCACTCCCAAGGGTGGGAGCCGACCCCGGTGGGGAGGGGGCAGCAGAGCCCCCCCCCCAAACACACGTCAGGTGTCCCTTCCAGCTGCCGGCGTCTGCGGGGACTTTGCCAGATCCGTTTGCCGGGGGGGCGCAGCTGAAGGGAGCCTCTGCGGGCGCGTCTTTTGTTTGCTTTGGGGAGGACGGGATAATTGGGGGTTGGTGCACATGATGGGATGTTGGAAGAGTCTGTGTGTTTGGGTGCCGGGAGGCCAGAGGGCTTAGAACCAGCAGCTGGTGCTCGGGGAGCTGGGAACGATGGCAGTCGTCAGAGCCACTCTCCCGTGGCCGCAGAGGAGCCCCAGCTTCTCCCCGATGTGGGCCAGTCTCCGTCCTCTGGCAGCAGGGAATCGGGGGGACTTGGCCATCCCGCAGGGAGGCTCCTGGCTCTCGGGCAGAGGAGAGGGCCGTGGCCAGTTCTGGGCGGTCATCGGTATGCATGTGGGGCGCCGGGTGGCCGAGAGGAATGCTAATGGCACCGGGCTCCGCAGGAGGCTATATTTAGAAACCCAAGCAAGAAGGTGACCAGAACTCACCTTCCTCCCATGCGGGTCCCTCCTCCTCCTCCTCCAGCAGCACCGCAGTCCTGCTGCTTGCTTCCCCTCCCCAGCCAGCCCGGCCAGGGGCTCTTTGCTCTGCCCTCCGGCCTGCTGGCTCCCCTCCTCAGGCTGGCCGGGGCTGTTGGAGGGGCAGGAAGGCTAGTTTGGAGTCAGAGACTTGGGATTCGAACCCGGGATCTGCCGACTTGCCCGTCTTTGTGACCTTGGCCCGTGTCCTCCCGTGGGATGTTTCCCCAAATGGGCCCTCTGAGAGGCCGGCCCTTCTCTGCGTCCCCAGAGAGACCAGGGCAGCCTTCCCCAGAGAGGGAGCTGGCACCGAGGTTTGTCCCCCTCCTCTCTCACCCCACGGGCTCATGTGAGAGAGGTCCCCGACTTTAAGGTCAGGGGCCCGAACCCTGGCCTGCTGCTGGCACTTTGTGTCATCTTGGGCAAACGTCTCAGCTCCAGATCCCGAGCAGTGTCGGACTAGAGAAAACGAGCACTTGCCTCCCTGTGGAAGCCCACGGCCTTGTGGTTAGGACCCGGGGGCCATACGCCGGCCTTGGCCAGAGCAGGGGCCAGGCTCTGGGGTCTGTCCGGGGCAGCGGTTGGTCAGCCCGGAACTAGTGGAAAGCAAATGGCCCTCTGGCCTCCCTGGCCCAGCTGCTCACGTCACGGGGCCCCTGCCAGCCCTGTGGGGCTGCTGCCCACGCCATCCGGGGGCGGTGACGCGGGCAGCGTGACGTGGCTGGGCCGGGTGCCGGAGAGCCGTCTGTCCATGGAGAGTGGAACTGTGCGTCTGGGAGCCTGGCCAGGACCCTGGGGGATGGGAGAACAGGCCTGGGCCTGGGAGCGGAGCCAGCCTGCCATCCAACGGAGCGCAGGACTTCAAGGCCGAGGGCCCGAGTTCGAGCCCACAAGGCGAGGATGAGTCCCAATCACCGAGTCCTGGGTTTCACCCAGCCCATTCTGCTTTTCAGTAACTCGTTGTTAAGAACTTCTGGGTCTCTCGTGCTTCCTCTACAAAACTGGGGTTGGACGAGGTTTTGGCTCTGAATCGTGGGCTCACAAGAGCGTCAGCTTAGAGCGGGAAGAGGTTTTTACAGATGGGGAAACCGAGGCCCGCACGTGCTCACAGGTCCCCCGGGTCGCCCTCAGTTTCCAGTTTTTCAAGATCTCCCTTCTTTTGTGTTTCTGGGGACAGGCCTGGTCACTAACAAGGTGTGGAGGGTGAAACACAACCCTCTGCCCCTTTGCCCCCCTTAAATCCCATCCTGGCTAGCTGGAAGGACTTGGCTTGGAATTTGGGGGGGCTAGCAGGCCTCAGGTCCCCAAAGCGAAAGCACCAATGGCTCTGCCATAGCGAGCGTCCGTCTCTCACCTCCCTGCCTTTTCGGAGACTGTCACACAGTAGGGGCTCAGGAGACATATTGTTGCTTTGGGTTAGATCTCACTGGGGGCTTCCTCCCTCAGCTAAGATCTCAGCCCATTGGGGGTCTTAGAGCAGTTTCCTGGGGTCCTGAGCAGTGACTAGCCCAATTCACAAAGATCCCGACAAAAGAGAAACTGGAACTCGAGGTTTCCCAACTCCGCTGGCCACCTCCTGCCCATTGCACCTCCCTGCTTTGTGTTCTGGAGCCCCTCTGTGCCTGGAGAGTGGTGCTTCCTGCCTGGCAGGAGGGGTAGCCTCGAGGGGCAGGACCTGGAGTCAGGAGGGCCTGGGCTGGAATTCCGCTTTTCCAGGCGTTTCCTGCCTGCGCAAACTGCTCTTTGCCTCAGTTTACCCCTCTGTAAAATATTTATTTGAAGGTTTTTAAGGTCCTTTCTGCCTCTGTGAGGATTCCTCTGAGTGACCCTGCTCTTCTCCCTACAGGGCAAACGCTACAAGAATTCTCTAGAGACCGTGGGCACCCCAGACTCTGGGCGTGGGCGCAGTGAGAAGAAGGCTATCAAGTAGGTGCCTGGGGGAGTGTGGGGTGGGCCAAATCGGCTTGTGGGGCAGGGGCGTCGAGGCAGCCGGCCACTGAGGTGAGAGGAGTCCCCTCAGCTCTCCTTCCACCCCCGCCCCACCATCTTACATTTCCCTGCTACACACAGACTTCCCCCCACCACCCCTAAAAGGGGTCCCACATCTCCACATCCCCCCAGAACCTCCCCCTGGCACCCCCCTTCTCTCCACCCCATCCTTACATAGCCCCACCACACACAGACTTCTCTGCCATGAATGGCTCCCCCTTACCTACATCCACCCCCTATAAGCCCTCCCACTTCCACTTCCCCCCCAGAACCTCCCCCTGACCCCCTCCCTTTCTCACCACTCGGAGCCCAACTCCCTCAGATACTTCTGCCCTTTCCACAATGTTTCCACTAGAATTAAGCTGTCTGCACGTCCCCCTCCCAGCAGCCACAACACCCCAAGCCTCCTGCACATGCACACACTGCCCCAGGCCCCAGTAATAATGATGTATGGGAGACAGGACCAAGGATTTAAAGTCAGGGAGGGGGTCTGGGCTCCAGGTTGCTAACTGAGCTGGGACTTGATTTCCTCATCTATAAAATGGGTATGACTTTTCCTCAGAACCTTCCCCATGCACCCCACAGCTTGTGGACATTGTGGCAGCCAGCCAAACCTGGGGGAGACCTTCCCCTCCCTGTGACTGGCCGGGTTCTGATGGGAGGGTGGGATGTATTTCTTCCTTCCTCCCCAAGACTCCTGTCCACTTCCCTCCCGCCTCCCCCATCTCTCAGAAGTCTGGAAGCTTTCTTTACTGTTTTTGAACCTGGCTGGGAGTCTGTTCCCAGATCTTCCCCCCCACCCCAGCCCAATATTACAAAGTCTCCTCTCCCTGACTGAAGGAGTATCTCAGTTCTCCGACCTGACCTATAGGAGAAGACCCTGGTGTCCCTAGTGTCCCTGGTGGGGCCCTGAGTTTGGGCTTGCCCCAGCTGGACAACCTTGGTCCCTTCCTGAGGTACTCTACATGGGCTCTTGGCCCAGTGGGAAGTGTAACGAGAGTCTCTCTCTCACTTTCCAACTGGCTTCCTCCCCCTCTATCCTCCGTCATGTCCTGCCAGCTGGGGACCTGGTGGCCCCCAGGCTGGAGGGGAGGGCTCAGAGAACAGCTTCCCAGCAAGAGGCCAGTACAGGACTTCCTCACTCCTGACTCCCTTCTGCTCCTCATGCCCACCTCCCTTCTTCCCGTATCCTTTTGTCCCCACCTTCTTCATTCTTCCCTCTTCCTCCCTTCCCTAAACCATCTTCCCTCCCTCTTTCTTCCCCCCATGGTTTTCTCCTCTGCTCCCATTATTCTTTATCACTCTTTCATGGTCCCCTTTCCCCCTCCTTCTGCTCTTTCACTTTCCTTCCACACTCAGACCTGGCTCCAGGCCTAGACTTCATTGAAGGCAGGGAGGTTTGGGGTGGGGGATGAGAAAAGAAAGGGAGGTTGCAGCTCCCCAAGAAGCAGCCACAGCTCGCCTTTGAAGTCTCCCTTTGCTCTGTTGGCCTGCCTCTCAGATTCAGAGCTGGGAGCTCCAATATCAAGCTGAGAGTTGAGACATTGAGCCAGGAGGGCCTGGGCTTTCTGATGTTGGGCCGGCTGGGCCCAGGTGCCCCTGGGCAGCCTTTTGGAATTGCCCTCCCATTGCCCAGCCCCCAGACGTACAGAAAGCCATGGGCAAGAGTCCCCATCCCTAGGATGATCAGAATCCATTTCCCAGCCAGCAGGGCTGGAGTCTGGCAAAGAGGCCAGAAGCATGGCTTTGCTGCCCATCGATGGGGGTAAAGAAAAGCAATCCTGGACATCCTAGATTGGGGTTGGTGTCTACAGGGGACCCCTGACCCCAGGCAGGAGTCAGGTCTGGGGTGTTCTGCACCTGCGTGGCCTGGGTCTCCCTTTTCAGGCTATAGGACCCCCCAACCACCCATCTTGGAGGCCTTTGTCTTTTGGCCCCAAGCTCCAGTCTGCCCCACCCCCTTCAGCAGGCTTGGAAGACCATTCTCTGAGCTGATCAGAGTCCAAGCTCCCCATCTTGTGATGGGGTTCCAGGTTCCTTCCAAGGTTCAGGGAGGAGGGGAGTAAGTTGTGAGTATCCATGCTGTGGAGATGGAAATGGGGGCGGGAAGGAGGCTATCCAGCAGAAGGATCCCCCAACTCTCAGAGACATAACAGGGCTGGGCTTTTCCCCCAAGAAGCTCATGTTGGGTGAGGTTCCTCATTTGAATAAATCCTAGATTACATGTTTCCCTCTTCAGGATGGTCTTTTTCTGGATCCTTGAGAGTAGAGAACTTTGTCCCCTATTCCACTTGCTGCAGCCAACCCTGGGACCCCAGAATACAGGGTCTGATTCATGTCACCCAAAGCTAAATCCCTGTCCAGTGGTCTACAATTCAGCACCATGGACAGTCCCACGGCAGCACCTGGTGGGTGGAGAGAGTCTGAACTAAGATAAGAGTTTGAAGACCTGGAGGGATGGGGCTGTGAATGGGGAAGGAGATGGGGGTGTCCATCTACAAAGGGCCTTCACCATGACCTGTGCTCCCTTTCCCAGCTCTGCCAAGAAAGATGTACCAACTCCATCCCACCCCAAGAGTTCCCATCCCTTTACAGAGCTATGGATCCTTTGGCTCTTGGACCCTGGGATATAGGGGGATACCAAGGGCTGATGCCCGTTCTCTTCCCCGTTCTCCAGCCTCATCTGACCTTTGCCCCCTAAATCCTCTCTGCCCTGTCCCAACTCAGGTCAGATGGATTTCGGTTTCCATAAACCTGAGATCTCCTGGCTTGGCTGACACTCAGGGGGCTGCAGCTTTGGCAGGAAAGGGAGTCCTCCTGTCCTTGATCTCTGGTGGTTTGATTTTCAAAAGAGACTTCAGGAGGATGGAGATGAAGTCCCTTTTCCCCTGGTCCTTGTGGCTTGCACTATTTCCAGAGAAAGTAGTCTGGAGTAGCAGGACCACTGATTTTGGAATCAGAAAACCTGGGTTCAAATCTCAGTTGTGAGGTTGTGTAAGATTTTGGAGGTCTCTCCCAGCCCTAAAGCTTAGATCCCATAAAGGTCCTCCCCAGTTCTCCCTTTGGCTTTATGGCCTTTCTCTCCCACTCTCCACCCCCCACCAGGGCCCCTCTTTAAGTCACTTTTCCTGGACCACTTCAGCCACACTGAGCCTTGGTAAGGAGCATGGCTGCTTAGCCCCAAACCCTGCTCTGACATCATAGTGCCCCTTTCACCCACCTCAAAGCTTGGGCTCTCTCCTATATCTCTTCTCAGCCCAGCCACTTTCTTGCCCTTTTCAGTGTAAATTCTCAGTGGACCCTCAATCTAAGCGGCATCCAGGCTCCCCCCCCCTGCCCCTGCCCAGCCTTTTGCTCTTGCTGGCTGTGAGGGCTGAACCCCTCTGGTCTTGTCTCACTCTGGTGGCCAGTGGAGTGCCCTTGAGGTTGGCATGAGTGGTCACCTGACCCTTGGAGTGGTAGGGGGCAACTTTCCCTTGAATCTTGATCTGGCAAAGGGATGGCAGGTGCTAGGGTGCCTGACTTCAGGTTCCTGCCCTGGTCGAAGGCAAAAGACCTGGGCTGAGGGAGAAGGCTGGTATGGGTCAGAACTTTGAGGGACCTTTGGTTCTTAGTCTCTTTGAATCCCCCAAAAGTCTCTCTCTCTCTCTCTCACACACACACACACACACACACACACACACACACACACACACACACACTGTCCCACTGCCAATCCTAAGGAGATGGGAAATTTCCTGAGGACCAAAAGTGGCTTGTGTCATTAGGGCCCTTCTCTGGTCTTGGGGTCTCTAAGAATAACATTTATTAAGCGCCTCCTATGTGTGAAACACTGGGGATAGAAATACAAAAGATGAAGGGAGTTTCCATTAGGGGGAATTCTGGGAAAAAAGAAAAAGAGAATCTTCAGGAAGGAGAGAATTGGTCAGTTTGAGGTAGTGCAGTGGGCTGGGAGAAGTCTTGCACTTGAAGTCTGTTCAAATCCTGACTGTAACTTTCAACAGCCATGACCTTGGCTGGGTAGCTCCCCCCACCCTCTGGAGGATGAGGGGGTTGGACCACCTGGCTTCTGAGGGCCCGAATCCCATGATCCTGAGCCAATGGTGGCCCCCTGGGGAGGAAGGGAGGTCCGGGGGCTCCGTGGGAGAGGCCAGGAGCAGCTTTTTCCAAGCCGAAGCTGACCCCGGGCCGAGGGCTGAGCCTGCCATCCGGGGCTTTCTCCTCTCTCTGTCTCTCTTTCTCTCTCTCCCACCAGCTTCCAAAGGTGTGGGGCACCCGACTGCCCACCTCCCTTCCCCCTCTGCCTGTGTGTGAGTGTGCCTGACTGTATGTGTGTGGGGGGGGTGCTGAGTGTGCAGGTGGGCGGGGGGGGCCTTTCTTCCACAGGAGCCCATTCCCTCCCTGGCCCCCTGGCCCGGCCCCCAAGGGCTCAGCTCCCTCTGGTTCCTCCCTTAGCAGGACTGCGGATTTGTGCTTCTTGTATCTCCCTGTTTTCTTCCCTCTCTCTTTGCCCCTCTAGTGATGTAGACAGAGAATTTTGGAATAACAATGAGAGCACAGTGCAGCAGAAATGGAGCTCCTATCCTCCCAAGGAGTTTATCCTAAACATTTCACCCTACGCCCCTTATGGCGATCCACGACTGTCCCTCAAGTGAGTTTCTTTACCTGATTTGATATGTACTGAGTATATGCGCACTCCCCTGCCCCCCACTCCTCCTCTTCCTCCTCCTCCCCTCCCCCCTCCTCCCTGTCACCCCATGGACAGAGTGACCATGGAGACGAGCAACCCCTCCCCCCCTGCCTGCCTCCCTCCCCAGTTACTCAGGAGCGGCCACTGAGCCCCCCCACTGTCCCCGGGCCCACGCGGGCCCCTTCCTCCCCAGCCAGGACGGGGTTGCCCGTTTTTGGCGTCTCCCTTCTCGACGTTGCGGCTCTGCCTTTGTTTTTCTCCCCGCTGGTGTGTTGTTGCCGCTGCTGCTGCTGCTGCTGCTGCTGCTGCTGCTGCTGGTTGGTGGTCGGTGGTCGGTGGTCAGTGGTCAGAGGTCGGTGGTTGGTGGCTGGTGGCGGTGGTGATGGATGGTGAAGCTCTCTCACTAACTTGGCTCTCTCTTTCTCCCTGCCTTGGGGCCTCCTCTCCTGGACAGCCCGCTCCTCCGTCGTTAGCCCTCCGTTGTCCTGTGGGATAGAGTTTGAGGCGGCTGCCCTCCCCCCACCCCCGAGGCCCCCGCACCATCGGTGGGGAGCCCCCCCTCGTTGTCGTGGTGCGTTGTTCTCTCCCCCCCACGCCCTCTCTCTCCTCTCCGCAGGCTCAGTTGACCCATTTGCAGTGCTGATGTCTCTCTCTCTCTCTCTGTCTGTCTCTTGTCCGTCTGTCTCTCTCTCCTCCTCTCTCTCTGTCTCTCTCTTCCTTTTATCTGTTTTTGTTCTCCTGCTCCTCTCCCCTCCCCGTGTACGGTCCGCTCTCGCCCCCTGCCTGGCACTCCTCCGGCCCGGCCGCCCGGGCTTCAGTGGCACCCTCCTGGCAGGCGCCAGAGTGGCCGCCGCAGCGGGGCTGGCGGTGGAACGGGAAGGCCGGCCCGGGGAGAAGCAGGCGCCGCCTCCGCCGCTGCCCACAGAGGACGCCATGAGGAGCAGCGTGTCTGCCCACAGCGAGCCCGGCAATGGGAAGGCGGGGAGAGGCCGATGGCACACGGTGCAGAGCCACCTCGCCACAGGGAAGCTCAGCCGGTCCAAGTGAGTGAGAGCGCCCCGCGGCCGGAGCGAGCCGGGCGCCCGGCTACACCCCGGGGTGGACGTGGTGGCGCGAGGGGCACCCGGCGTTGGCCCCCCACCCTCGGCTCTTGGGCCGTTCCCTCCTCGGCCACCGGACGCGAGCAGGCGCGCGCCCGCTCCGTCCCGCCCTGGCACCTGGCTGCTGCCCCTTTCTTCCTGTCCCCATCAGACGCTGGTCTCTCTCTTTGCCAGTTCATCCCATCCCCGGCCCGTGGGCAGCCTCCTTCCAGCCCTCGGAGCTCCCCGTTCCGGCCGTGGGCTCATTGCATCCCGGCCTTCTCCGTCGGCGGGGCCGTCCCATTCTCTGCCATCATTTAATGCCATGTCCATTAACGCCCAGCCTTCTCACGGAAGGCCATCCCAGTCTCCTCTCGGTGGTCCATTCTCTTCCATCGGGCTCACTCCATCGGCTCTCCCCGTCCTCGGTGTCCCATCGTGCTGTCTGCTCCCCGGCTCGCCTGAGCTCCGCGTCCGGGCTCTCCCCTGCTCGGCTCATCCTCATCCACCATTCCCATTGGCTGTCTCAGTCTTGGTCAGTGAGCTGTCCTTGTGTTCAGTTGGAATAGCCCTTGCTGTGGCCTCAGCTTTCCCTTTATTGGCACTGGCCCCGGGGCCGTCCTGCGAGAGCACTCCAGAAGAGTCCTCCTCTTCTGGGACGCTGACCACTCAGCGGGGCCTGGCTCCCCGGAGGCTGAGACAGCCTCACTTTCAGTAGCCGGGACCCTCCGACCCTCCGCAATTGGACCGTTCCCGTTCCGAGCAGTTGAGCATTCCACTCGCGGCTGTCGGGGTGGAAGTTCCACCGCGGAACGGGCTCATCCTCAGCATGAGGGAAGCTTCTCTCTGGCTAGATGGAAGTGCCCCTCTCCCCAGCTCCGAACAGGCGGGCTGCCCCTCCCTCGGCCCTTTGGCCATCCTAGAGCCCTTGCGCCCGCCATGAGGGGGGCACCTCACTCTCCTGAGATGGTCTGCTCCGCCACCCATAGTCTGCCCACCGCCTTTGTGCCCTCTAGGCCAAAGGACTGAGCCTCCAGCGGCTCTGCTTATCGTCCTCCCTCCAGACTGGCCAAGAGGAAGCCAAACCCCTGAGCCGCCCATCCCTTGCCCTTTCAGAGGCGGGCAGCCCGAGCTACTGGCCAGCCCAGCCCGCTCTCCAGGAGACCAACCTGGGCCTGGCACTTTGCAATTTCCACAGCCAGGCCTGGATGCTCTCCACTGGCTCGGGGCCTAGAAGTACCAATTTTAGTCTCTTGTGACTGAGAGATTGTAAATTGGACTAATTTAGGATGTGATAGGAAACCCAAAATGAGGTCAGGGAGGAGGAGGAGGAGGAGGAGGAAGAAGCTGTAGTGTCCGGCCTCTGCCTCTGTCCTGCCCCAGGGAACTGCCGGACCTACCTAGCCTGGCACTGTGCCTTTTATTGCCATGGCTGGAGAGCTGAGGGCCTTGTTCAAGCTGGTACCAGCCTGTTGCTGACAGCTCCTGGGTCCCCGAGGGCAGCAGGCTCTCTGCTGAGACTGTGTTTTGCTTTCTTCTCTCTCATTCTATTTCTCTTTTCTTTTGTTCTTGTTCTTGTTCTCTTTCTCTCTCTCTATCTCTCTCTCCCTCTCTCTCTTTCGCCCAGAGGGGCAGCTTAACCATTGCCTTCCAGCATTAATAGTTGGCCCAGGTTGGGGGGGGAGGAGAGGGGAAGGTGGAGCCTTGGCAGCTGGCTGGTGAATGGGTATCCCTTAGGACCTGTGGAGGAGGGGCTTCCCTTGGCCTGGTCTGAGGTCTGTGAGGTTGCCTCTGGCTCCCAGTCTTAGCCCAAGGATATTAAAACTGCAGAAAAGACCGAGGGACCAAAGTTCTCCAAAACTTCCTGGACAGACCCTCATACTCAGGGTGATCAGGAAGCAGGAGGCTCTATTCTCATAGAAGCTCATGATCCAGGAGGATAGAGCTGGGAGCGCCCCTAGATATCAGAACCAGAAGGGTCCATAGAATAGCAGGGAAGAACCACAGGACAGTAGAGCTGAGAAGATGCCCAGAAAGTCAGAGCTGGAAGAGATGAGGGGACACAGAATGTGAAGAGCTGGGAAGAACTTTAGAACCTGAAGTCTGGGCTGGGAGGGGCTCTCAGATATAGCACGGGGATTGTACTAGAGCTGTGTGGAATCTCTGAGATTACCTAGTGCAACATCCTCAGTTAAAGAGGTGGAGACAGACCCAGAGGGATGAAGCTCATGGGGCTGTCTGACCTCGCAAGGGGGCAAGACCTCTTCAGGGGCCTGGAAAATGTCCAGAAATCCAGGGGAGCCTTCCCCCCTTACAGGAAGAGCGCCAGTACAAGCCCCTCTTCTGAACCCCCCCTTCTGGTTCCATCTTCACCTGGGCTTCTCTCTGCCTCCCTTCTCAGTAATGATGGCGAGACCGTCTCTCTGTTCTCAAATGAGATCTTTACAAAGTCTTGCTGTCTGGTTGGATTCAGTGCCTCCCATAGGGAGGAGAGTGGGCAGGGGGACCCTTGTAAGGGCCAGGCCCTCAATGACCTCCCACCTCTGTAATCCCCATCATACAGCATCGCCAACAAGTTTGGAGTGAGGAAAGTTTTTTTTTTAAGTGACCTAAGCTGCTGGAGAGTATCGCTCCACAGCTGGACTAACCTGATTTTGAGCGAACAGGTCCGCCTCTGCTACTGAACTTTCTAGGTCTAGGTCGCTGATTGAGATGCTTTTCCCGAGGTCTCCTGAAGCTCTGACGGATCAAGGGCTCGGCTTAGAATCACCAGGAATTAGTTTTAGATCTCGTGGCTCAGTTTCCCCCTCTGTACAACGGGGAGATTGCCCTAGTTGATCTCTAGAACCCTTCCCAGAACAAAGTCTCACTCTTCACTAAAAGTGAGTGGAAATGGGTGGGTATCTCGCGGCTGTTTAGCAAGTGTAGTCCCCCGTAGGGCAGAGCTTGCCAACCTCCTCTGCCCGACTGCCATTCTCAGGAGCCAGGGTGAGAGGGTTTCAGATACAAGGGCATTTGGAGGTCAGTCCCCGAGCTCAGATTGGGCTGAATCCAGAGTGGCCCCTGCCCCAGGAGGCTCAGCCAAGATGGGGAGGATGCTTCCCCCTGTACAGGAGGCAATGTTACATAGTGGTGAGGGCATGGTCTCACCTCTGTCTCTGGTTACCTGTATTACCTTGAACCTCAGTTTCCTCGTTAGGTAAAATGAGCTCCTGGGGCTGGATGGTTATCCCAAGTCCCTTCTTGCTGTGATCTTGGGAGAAATACAGAAATTGCAGGTTGTCCCCCCCCCAGTCCAGTTTGGGGTGAACCTGAATTAAGGATTGATGAGGTCACCCGCTCCCCCTGCACCCCATTGGCAAAGTCTCTCAGTGTGAGGATCTCCCTTCATCATGCAGCTGCCAAGGCTTCCCTGTTAGCCCGGGTGGCAGCTGTTGCCCAGGGAAGCCAGAGCTGGGGCTAGGAAGGGGGCCAGCCGGGGGCGGGAGGGAGGGGAGCCAAGCAGGGCGGGGGGGCTGGGGAGGGCGGAGGCGGCCTTGGAGGCGCGGCTTTGCAGAGTGGTGTCAGCATGGCGTGGCGATGACCTGGGATGGAGGCCCTGAGAGGTCCAGCGGAGCCCGCCCTGCCCTGGGGCCTCCTGGTCGTGATCCCGGCCTTTTCCTCCACTTTGATTCCTTCATCTGCTTCTCCTTTCTCTCCTCTCCTCCTCCTCCTCTGCCGCTGCCGGCCCCAAGTTTCGAGGATTCCACCTTGTCCACGGCCACTACTCTAGAGTATATCCCCAGCTCGGCGGGGGACCCGAAATGCCAGCGACCCCGCACCCTGCTTCGGCAGCAGAGC
Organism: Myrmecobius fasciatus; assembly: GCA_023553655.1. Taxonomy (NCBI): domain Eukaryota; kingdom Metazoa; phylum Chordata; class Mammalia; order Dasyuromorphia; family Myrmecobiidae; genus Myrmecobius; species Myrmecobius fasciatus. The sequence continues at coordinate 17,523 of JAJPUD010017566.1, forward strand.
CTCCAGCAGCCACTGAGTCAGCACCAGAGGGGCCGGCAGCCCAGCCAGCCTACTACCAGCCAGAGCTTGGGGCAGCTCCAGGCCCACACGGGCCCGGCCCCGGCTGCCACCAATCCCCGAGCCCATGGCCGGGGCCAGGCCCGCCAGGGCACTGCGGCCGGTTCCAAGTACCGGGCGGCAGCTGGGGGCCGCAGCCGCTCCAACCCAGGCAGCTGGGACCACGTTGTGGGGCAGATTCGAAACCGAGGCTTGGACATGAAGTCCTTCCTGTAAGTCCTTCTCAAGGCCCGCGGCCCACCCCGTGCCCCTAGATCTCACCTCCTCCCACCTCCCATCCATCTTCCTTCCCCCAATCCCGCTGGCTCCTCCCAGCTCCCCCCCCTTCTCCTGTTCTCTTCCTCTCCAGTCCCTTGGAGAGTCAGCTGTATCTCCCCCCTCCAGTGTAGGGTGGTCTAGCTCTCAAACCTAAATGGGCGTTTTCTGCAGTGGCTGCCCTGCCCTGCCCTCTGTCCACTTGGACTCTGTCCCCTCTCAGCTATTCCAAAGTCCACAGGAGTGAGTAGAGAACCTGAAGAATCCCACCCGAGCCCCCCAAATAGCTCCCCGCCCTCCTGCCCTGTCTCCTCCTGACTCATCTCTGTCCCACCGCTGACCTCCTTCCTTATCCCAACCCAGCCCCATTAGCAAAGGCTCCTTTCTCTTGCCCTGATCCCTTTCTTTGCCCTCAGGATCCCCTTCCTCCCTCTTCCCACCTTCTTCCTCCTCTTATCTTCCCTTTCCTTTCCCAGTCTCAACCAGCCTCACCCCCATCCCTTTCCCGTCCCAGTTCTGTCTCCCATTAACCTGGACGACCCTCCCCTTCCTCCTCCTTCTCTAACATTACCTGTTCCCTTTATCCCTTTATATCCCCCCGCCCCAAACTCCCTCTTCCTCACCCCATCCCATCCTTTCCTCTTCCCCTGAGACTCTTTACCTGTTTGATTCCTGCCAAGCCCTTCCACCCTTGGTACCTACTCTCACTCCCTTCCCTCAAGAAGATCAAGATGATTCCCCAAAGTCTAGAACCCTCTCATTCCAAAAGAGAGAGAGAGCCCTTTAAGAGTAGGGTGGGTCAGTGGAGCTGTCCGGCCACCCCTTGCCCCATTATAAATGCTGGGCCTCCTGTGGTCTCCTGCAGACTTGCCCACTCTGCTCTTCTGCTTTGGAGGAGCGGGTCCGACCCAGCCTCATCCCAGGTAAGAGGCTCCTTGGGTGTCCTGAGCCCAGGGGGGAGGGACAGAGCCTGACTTGCCGTCCCCTCCTCACTCCAGTGCAAGCATCCTTTCTCCATATTTGATTCTGGGGACAGAGCAAGAGAAGTCAACCCATGCAAGAAAGGATGGCCCTCAGTGATCAAGAGAATCTAGTTACTGGGGGCACCTAAACCTCGACAGTGGAGAACGCAGGACCTCCCAAGCTGCCTGACCCTCTCTCCAGATGGGCCATTCTTCCACAACTGGTTCAAGCTTCCTGGAAACGGGAGAATCCTCCGGCAGGCTTGGCGCCCAGGGAAGGTGCCCATTATGTTGGAAAAGGACACCAGCGGATGGATGTGCTTGGAGTGGCCCTGCCTCAGGGGTCTCCCACCATCTGTCTTTCCAGGACCAGAAGCCAGGGTTTCTGGTTCCCAAGAGGTGCGGTTCAAACATCTGGTTCAGTGTCTTATACCAGGGGTGAAGGGCAACCCCAAACTGCTCACAAATATAGGGATGGCGTCAGTAACGAATCCAGCCTCCCCCACAACTTGGGGACAAGGAGCTAAGAGGTCTCCAAGGTGACCCACTGATGCCCAAGCAGAAGATATGGAAAGGTCCACCGCCATGCATTAGGCTCTACTTGGAACCCTCACGTCCAGCCTCTCAAGTTGGCGCCTGTTGGGGGGGCTCCCCTGGAACTGTCATCAACTGCTGCTGATGGGAAGTGAGTCAACAGAATCATAGGATAAAGAGAAGAACCAATCTAATTCCATTCGGGACACATTTATTAGATGCCTACTGGGTGCCGGGAGCCGGGGATTCTAATACAAACGTGGAAACAAGTTCCTGCCCTCAGAGAACTTCCATTCTCACAAAGCTCCCACACTGGGCTCCACCTCAAGTCCCTCTTCTGCTGAAACCCCAGATCTTTGAACTTTCTTTCCTTCGGTTCCTGAATATCCTAGCCCCAATGGGTGCAACTTGTTCCCCCACAACAGCCCCTGGTTGTGCAAAGCATTGATACCCAATGAGATCACTTTCCACAGCATTTAAGGCAGGTTTGAAAGTGTGATTGTGCAGGGCAGGGAAGAGCCTCTTAAAGTTACTCCTTTCCAGGCTTCTGAGCCATATACCCACTGGCCTTCCATGCTAGCCGCTAGTCTACATGGCCACCGTGCTTCTGTTGCCCTGATTTTCCAGTGAAAACACCCAGATGCTGTGAATCCACATTGCCTTAAAAATGTCCCTTCTCCAACTTTCATCTCACCACAAAGCCAAGTCCACCATCATCACTGGCCCCGGCAAGCTCCCAACACCCATCTTCCAGCCACCAACCAACTCCCCAAACTTAGTTATATCTGCCAGCCCCATGTCCCTACTTGGATGAGCTGAAAGCCCCACAACTCATCCCTGCAAAGATGGCTCCACTCACAAACATATGTTCAAATCTCACTAAACAGAGAGCTTCTCCACTTCCTCCAGCTCCAGTAGCAACCCATGGCCATTGAGGATCTGTTTCATGGGTTTCACCATCCCACGGATCTTCATGCCCTCCCTTCTCCCTCGGCCCATCATGGTAAAAAGCCTTGACCAGTAGTGAGAGACTTGTGGTCTCAGCTTGGGCACTTAGCCAGCTTTGGGACTTTGAGCAAGAATCTTTCTTCTCCTCATCTATAAAATGGGAGTAGAGTCCTTGTATACCCTGCCTTCCAACACCATTGGGAGCAAGAGGCTTTGTGAGCTCCAGAGTGTTAACAAAATATAAACTGTTCTTACTAGGGTATTACCAGTGGCCTCTAGCCATAGAACCTTCCCAGACCCCATGATGTGGTTTGGGGGTGGGGGATCCTTGGAAACAAAAACCTGGCCCTAATCTTAAACTTAATCTGGGCTTCAATTTGTTCATCTTTAGAATGAAGGTTCAGCCAAGATGACCTCTAGTCCACAATTCCTTCCTGCTTTAAATCCATGGCCCTGCCTTGTTGTGAAGCAAAACCATTTTGAAAACCTTAAAATTGTTTAAAAGGTTTTGCAAAACCTTTTAAGGTTTTAAGGCTTGCAAAACCTTAAAAGTCATAGCCGATTATCACTATAACTATTGTTGCTAATGACAGAAATAGTAGGCTTGGAATCAAGAGAGTTTGGACCCTGGCTCTGATGTTTTGCTGACTGTGTGATACTTGGCAGATCACATTAACTCCCTAAGTCTCATTTTGCTCATGCATAAAATAGGTCTAATAGTTCTACCTATTTACCTCATGAAATTGTTATAACCCTTAGGATAGTAGAGAAATTTGAGTTACTGTTATATTATGAGCTGGCTCAGAGGCTCATTAATTTGACCAAAGATAAGAAAGGGAGACTGCCCGTGGTTGGTTGGATCACAGATCTACTGAAATCCAATCAACTATTAGCAAACATGTATTTAACATGTATTAAAGTGCTGAAAATACAAAGATAAATGTCCCTGCCCTTGAGGGGTTTGCAATCTATATGGTGGACGAATTATCTAACCTCTGAGGTCCTATCTATGGCTTGCCTATTTTTTCCCAGCATCCTTCCCCTTCCATGGAGAGATTCTTTGTGGTTCTTTACTCTAGCAAAATGGTGGAACCCATGTCTTCCTACACGGACTGCTTTCATTCAAGAAACCCTTACTGAGTATTTGCCATGTTCAGAGCCTTGTCCTGAATGCCCTAGGAGACACAGTTTTTATAAGAAATAGTCTCTGCCCCAAGGCTCTCCCAGTTTCATAAGTGTACAAAATCTCAACACAGATAACATTATCTGACAAGGACATTAGAGACATCCAAGCAAAGCTTAAAGTCCAGCGCCAAACTTTTCCTTCCTCCTCCTTCAATTCTGGGGGGAACAAATTTTCACCTACAATATCCTGGCTTCTGGAGGTTATAATATTCACTTCCTGTGGGAGGTTGATGCTTGTGGGGAAAGAGCCATTTGGAGTTCAAAGAGGGTCAGAAGATCATCAGAAAATGCATTAAGTGAAGGGGAAACATGGTCGTGTTTTGTTTCTGAAAGCTGGATGGAATTTTACCAAGTCAAGAAGGGCAAAGAACAAAGGGGGGGGGTAGATTTCTGGGCAGACAGGAGTGTAAGAGGAGTGCTGTTTCCCCAAAATTAGTGAAAATATCATCTAAGATGGCCATCCCTCTCTACTGAGCAGGGATGCTGCATTTCTACTCTTGGTGGGATCCATCTCTATTTCTGGCAACCCTTGTGAGGCTGTTTCTCCATTGCCATATCCTTAATCCCTGAGGCTGTTGGCTTCTACCTCTACCCCTTCTGGCCCTTTTTAGATCTTTCCCAAAACATTTTAAGAAGTAAGCATTTCTTTAAAAGAAATAATTTATTTTTAAATTGTTTTGTTTTAAATTTTATTTTTTTCCAATTTTATGTGAAAACAATTTTTAACATTTAAAAAAAAATTTGGTTCCAAATTCTCTTTCTCCCTCTTAAGAAAGCAAGCAATTTCCTATCAATTATATATGTACAGTCATGCAAAACATAAGAAATAAGTATTATTATTATCATCACTCTACAATTACATATAGGATTTTGTACTATTCAGAGTGCTTTAATGGTCTCGTTTTTAGAGATAATAATTCATATTTCTTTAGATCAGGGATTCTTAACCTTTTATTACACTATGGACTTTCTGGGCAATGTGGCGAGACCTAGTCATGATAATGTTTTAAAATGCATAAAATAAAATATATAGGATGACAAAGGAACCTAATTATCTTGAAATTAGCACAGCCCCTGGCACATAGTGTTTAATAAATGTTTATTGACTTGTAAATATTATGAAAATATTTTAAAAGGAGCCCACAGATTCTTAAATCAAGTTAAGAAACCCTGCTCTCTGTCTCTGGTGCTCTCCGTCTTTCACCTTTCACCTTCTGAGAAGCCCAACAAGATTGGTTGTCCTTCACAAAGCAAACCTAGCCATTTCTTATGCTGTTAGATAGGAAGAAGAAGTAGCTGGCTACTGCCCTTACTTTCTGCTATGGGCTGTTTGACTAGCATCTGATTAAGCTTCTAGATACCTTGATAGAGTCAGGATGCTTTGTATCTCCTTTCTAGTTTTTGTTCATATCTTCCAGTGACTCCCATCCTCAAAAATATCCTTGTTCTCTGCATCATCCATTGGAGCAGTCCACCCTCTTATCTATACTGATGTCCTCTGAGGACTTCTTGAGCCAAGCACTGGTTTTCCTACTTTGCAACATCCATTACAACTTTCACCCTCTCCGAGTCTCCTTCACAGTCCAAGACCTTGGACTGTGTTTTAGTGAACAATTCTTGGACCACCGTTAAATCTCTCCTCCTCCCCTCAGATTCTGCAACTCGTCTCTTCAAGGAGAAATCTTTGAATGGTATCTTGCTAGAAGAGATTTCCTGTCTGCTTTGGAGGGGCCCCATCACCAAACTGAAGATCTCAAAGGTCTAACACCAGAAACCTTCCCAGACCCAGAGAAGCACCTTAGCTCAGAAGCTCTTGTGTCTCTGGAAAAAAAAAAAGAAAAAAGAGAGAGTATAGTTTAAAGCCAAGTCTTTTTCTGCATCCAGCCCAAGTTACTTGGAGATAGTTCAGAGAGACATCTCTCCTTCATCTCCCAATGATCTAGAGGGCTCAATCTTGTCTGCTTATCCACTAAGGCTACATTAGTGGTATCCTAATGCCCAGAATGAAGGACGTAATTAGATTATCAAAAATAAAACAAAAAAACCTAGACCCAGAAATGGTCATATCATTTCAGTAAGAACTTCCTGCCTTCCATAGTGAAATTCTAACCAGTTCAGTTGGATTCAGTAAATGGTGGAGCTGGTCAGTGGGCAAACCTAGAGTTGATAATCGCCCTGCATGTTGTTCTGGTCAGATCACATCTGGAGCACTGGGGGAGACATTAAAACAAACTAATGAGTACATAGGATGACCAGAATTTTGAGAACACTGGAGACCACGATGTGCGAGGATGGAGTGAAGAAAATGGGAATGTTAAGCCCAGAGTGGAAAAGACGTGATCGCTGTCTCTGCAAGTGTCCAATGGGCAGTTCCATGGAAGAATCAGCTCTTTCTTAGCGCCTGAGTCCAAAGCAGTGAGGACGAAACAGCATGTTGGTGCAGGAGAAAGATGTTAGAGCTGAATCCCAGCTGTCTGTTGCTCCTTGTGTAAACTTGGGCAAATTATTCTGCCTGTAAGATGAAGGGAGTGAAATCCATGACCTGTGACCTGATGAAAGTTTCAGAGGCCAAATTCAGTCTCATTCTTAACAATTAAAACTGTCCAAAAAGTGGAGATTTCTGCCCAGCTCATCAGAGCCCTTCCAACGAGCTGGATGACCATGTGTTGGGTACGTCCTTAAGGCTGATTCCAGTTTGGGTCCAGGCTGAACTGGACGCCCTCCATTTTTAAGATTTGGGATGCTGGGCCAGGATGTCCAGGGTCAGTAGCCCTCCCCAGCTAGGGGGAATGGAAATTCTGAATGAGACCCAGACACCAGAATTGCTCCCAAGCCCATGGTCCCCTGGTCCCCAAGGTTCCCAAGAGCCTTCTCCTGCACTCTCTTCCTCCCTCCCCTTTTGCCCCTTGCCCCATGAAGGTGAGCTTTGGGGTCTGGGCCATGGACACCTCCTCTCCTTTCCCTCCCATTCTCTCCTCCTACGGCTATTGACAATGCTGGGTGTGTTTTGTTCCTTCCTCCAAAGTTGGTTTCTTATGCTTTTTTCCTCTCTCTTTTTTCTCCCTTCTCTCCTTCCTTCCCTTTCTCGCTCGCTCACTGCCTCGGGGCCTCCTCGTCTTGCTACCTGGCTGGCGGGCTGGCGGGCTGCCCCCCTCCTGGGCAGGGAAGGCCGGATGGTGGTGCTATCCTTGGTCTTAGGGCTCTCGGAACAGGATGACTTTGCCAATATCCCTGACCTGCAAAATCCAGGACCTCAACAGAACCAGAGCGCTCAGGGGGACAAGAGGTATGAGCAAAGGCGAGGCCCCTCCGGCCACAGCAGGAGGAGGAGGCGCAGAGAGGGTCCCCCAGCCCCAGCCCGCCCAGGGCTGGAGGAAGAGGAGGAGGAAGAGGCCCCGCCTGCTGGGGCCTCTCACTGTCAGCTTGGGGAGGGGGGTGGAGGAGGCCCCGTCCTCCCTCCACCTCAGCTGGATGCCTTCCAATCTCGGCACCACCTCGGTGATGCTCTCTCCGGCCTGAGGCCCTCAGACCATCCTGGGACCAATCTGGATCACACCTGCTCCCCCAGGCTCTCCCCTGCCTCCTACTTCCCTGGGAAGGGGGTGACCCAAGCTCTGCCCCCTTCCATCTTCCCGTTCAGCTCCCCCCTGCTGCCTACATCTTTCATCTCTGCCTGCCACTCCTTGGAAATCCCTGTTTCTCTGGTGGTTGGTGGGTAGGGAGATGTTAGGGAATGGCATATGAGCCTGAATTCCCTCATCTCCCACCCCAACCTCCTTCTGGCCTCTGCGGTTCCCTGAACTCAGGGGACTTCACCCTACCCCTACTTCAGGGGAAGCCTAGAAAATGAAGTGACAGTGGGGGGAATCTAAGGGTTATGGGAAAGACTAGTGGGGAGGTTACCACTGGGAGGGGTAAGGGGAAGGGTCACTAATAGCTGGTGGGGAGAGGTGGCAGAAGTCCCAAGGGGCCACAGCTCGGAATGAAGACAAGGGAGGGCTTGGGGAAAGAGGCCAGGGCTGTGCCAAGAGACTAGTCAGGACAGCCATTGCCAGAGGCTCAATATGAAGGATGCAGTCGAGCTTTCCAAACTGGACCCCCAGGGACTCTCTGGAAAGCTGTACAAGGAGCAGCTGGGACCCAGTATCTTTAGGGGGACAGAATCTGGGAGAGAAGAGAGGCAAGCTGCAGGAGGGAAGTCAAATCTACATAGTCCTGGCCTGAGGTCCAAAGCTGTCCAATGCCCCCTAAGCTTTGGCCTGGGTCCTGAGCTGCCAAATGCCTGCCACAAGCCTTGACTGAAGTTTCAGAACCTTGGATAGCTCCCTAAGTTTTGAGCTGGATCCAGAGCTGCTGTATCCCCCCCCCACAAGCCTTGACATAAGTTTCAGCACCTTGGACAGCTCTCTAAGTTTGGATTTGGATCCAGAGCTGCTGTACGCCCCCCCCCCCAAGCCTTGACCTGAGTTTTAGCACTTCGGATAGCTCCCCTAAAGCTTTGGCCTGAGGTCCAGAGCTGTGAATGCCCCCAAAGCCCTGGCTTGCAGCCCAGAGCTATCAAATGCCCCCCTAAGCTTTGGCCTGAGGTTCAGAGCTGCTGAATGCCACCCACAAGCCTTGGCCTGAGTTCTAGAGCTGTGAATACCCTCAAAACCCTGGTTTGCAGTCCAAAGCTGCCAAACACCCCTTAAGCTCCAGAGCTGCCCTAGCTCCCTAAGCTATGACCTAGGTTCAGAGCTGCCCATAATCCCCTAAGCTTTAGCCTGAAGTCCAGAGCTTCCCATAGCCCCCAAAGCTTTAGTCTGAGGTCCAGAACTGCCCATAGCCCTATGTTTTGGCCTGAGGTCCAGAGCTGCCCATAATCTCCTATGCTTTGGTCTGAGGTCCAGAGCTGCCCATAGTCCCCTAAGCTTTAGCCTGAAGTCCAGAGCTGCTTATAGCCCCCTCTGTTTTTGTCTGAGGTCCAGAGCTGCTCACAGCCCCCTAAGCTTTGCTCTGAGGTCCAGAACTGCCCATAGACCTTTAAACTTTGCTCTGAGGTCCAGAGCTGCCCATAGCCCCCTAAGCTTTGGCCTGGGTCCAGAGCTGCTCCTAGCCCCCTCTGTTTTGGTCTGAGGTCCAGAGTTGCTCATAGCCCCCTAAGCTTTGCTCTGAGGTCCAAAACTGCCCATAGACCTTTAAACTTTGCTCTGAGGTCCAGAGCTGCCCATAGCCCCCTAAGCTTTGGCCTGGGTCCAGAGCTGCTCATAGCCCCCTAAGCTTTGCTCTGAGATCCAGAGCTGCCAAATGCCTTTTAAGCCTGCCCAGGCTTCAAGGCCACTCTGGGGACCTCATTCAGGGCTCAGCTGTCTGGATCGCTCCTGGGCCCAGCTTCTTGCCAGAGGAGGGGAGATAGACCACTAGATCCAGTGGCAAGATCGTGAAATTCAGAATCAAGTACCAGCTGTAGGTTCAAATTTCCTTTCCTGACACTTTTCCCTGAAATGACCATTTCCCACTCAATCCAGTAAACCTCCATCCATGGAGAAGGGAACAAGCATTAAGTACCTACAGGTGCCAGGCACCCTCCCTGAGACCTGGGGACACAAAGCACATATACAGCAGTTCCTGCCCTCAGCGAGCTTACATGCTACTGGGGAAATAGAATGTGCATTTGCTGCCTTGGGGCCTCAGTTTCCTTCTCTGTAAGATGAAGGAGCCAGACCAGATAATGGTTCAGGTCCCTTCCAACAGTCTGTGATTTGGATAAGCAAGGCCCTGAGCAGAATGCCGGTCATCTTGGCTAATTCCGCTTCTCCTCACACTAATGAGAGATGCAGGGCCTGGGGCCCCAGGCTGCCAGCTTGGCGCATCTTGTACGCCAAGTGGAGGGGGGGGGATGGGGCTGGCTTTCCAAGGGAGAGGTCCTGGGGGGATAGGAAGCGATTATGACCTTGGCAGCCAGGCCCTGCATCCCTCCAGCTGGGGTGTCGATACTGCTGCCTCCCTGGTTTCTCCTGGAAATGAGCTTCTCTGCCAGACCTGGTGGCTGCATCGTCTGGGCCGTCCCCACCCAGAAGGGGTTGCATGTCCGGGGTCAGAGCCTGGGCATGGGAGGGAGAGTGGAGCCAGACTGATTTCCTTTGGTTCGTGGCATGCTTTGGCACCATCCCAGCACGCCCAACAGGACTCCAGGATGCCCCCCTCATGCCCATGGGCATTCCATCTGGGTCTCACCCAACCCCACCACCACTTCCATGCCCCACCAGAGATGCCCCATTGTCCTTCCTGGCTAGAGCCTTGACACCTGGAGGTGGGAGAGCCAGGGATCTGGGAGGGGAGAAAGGTGGGAGAGAAGGCTGGAACCCTTCCGGGAGCCGCAAAAACAAGGTGTGAAGCGTGAGGGAGCAGATGTAGGCTGGAAACAAGATTTCACATTACCCATGTGCTAATTAGCTGGCACCATTTTCACCCACAGCCTATTTTTACCTTCTTGTTACTTGGCTTTCACACCATACGCATCCCATCTGATCTTTCCATCAGCTTGGCCCCCCGTCCTTTCCACCAGACATTGGCAAAGGTGGGTGGTGGGGTCAGAGCCTCCTGCCTTCTGAATGGCCTTAGGAGGACCCCCCCGTTCCCATCTTCCTCCATCCCATTTCTCCCTCCCTAGTGGGGGTGACCTCCTGCCACCGGGCCTTCATCTCTGCTCCTTAGCTGGGGGTCCTTGACAGGCCCCTGCCCCTACTGCGGAGGACATTAAGAATTTCCTTCTTCCCATTAGATCTGCCATCAGCCCACCTCTCCACAGAGCCTTAAAGGCTCCCAAAGTGGAGAGCAGCTCCTGCCTCCCTCTGTCCCCACGGACCCCAAGTTATGCCTCCCTCGGGAGGACTGCAACCTGAGCTCATGGGGCACCAGCTGCCCTGATGGGGCACTAGTGGGGTGGGCAGAAAGTCCAGGCCCAGTTCATGGGGTGCCAGCTGCCCTGATGGGGCATTACTGGGGTGGACAGAGAGTCCAGGCCCAGTTCGTGGGGCACCAGCTGCCCTGATGGGGCATTACTGGGGTGGGCAGAGAGTCCAGCCCTAAATAATGGGGCACCAGCTGCCCTGATGGGGCACTAGTGGGGTGGGCAGAGAGCTCAACCTTCCACTGTAGGAAGAGGCAAACACAGTGATACCAAGCCTCAGAGTGGCAGGCTGCCTTATGATTGTCACAGCGGGGTCTCGAACCCTCTTCCATCTGCTCAGGTCCCTTTAATCTTCAGCCCTGTGAGAGGTAGAATGACAGACAGGAAACAGGGCTGTCTTTGGAGCCCAAGAACCAGGGTTCTAATGCTATGACCCTGTGACCCTTGACTTTTGGGGGCCTTAGTTTCCTGATCTGTAAAACACTGATTTAACAAAGCACTTTGTACCCATTGTCTGCATGGGACAGTGAAAAGAGCGTGGCATTTGGGATCCTGGGTTCAAATCCCAGCTTTGCCATTCAGTCCATGCATGAATGTGAGCCTCCCTTGGCCTCTGGATTCAGTTTCTTTGTGTGTAAGATGACCAGGGGCTCCGGGATTCACAGGTTCCTACAGTTCCCCCCAGCCCTAAATGATTCTATGATTACTCCCGGACCTTCAGTTTAGGTCAAATAAGGGGGAGGGGCCCTAAGTGACCCTTAGAGTCCTGCCCGGCTCCAAAGCTATGAGAAAGATGGGAAAACTCCCTTCGGGCCTCCCTGAGCTAAGTGCCAACAGCCCCCAGTCTTCCAGATGAGGGAACAGAGTCCAGGAGGAGGTGGACGGCTAGCGAGGCTGGGAACGGGCCATGGCTCCCTGACTCCCTCAGGGTCACGTGCCGGTCTGGGAGGCTGTCCGGGAGCCCTGCAAGCCCCCGCCTCTGAGATCTCATGGGAGCCCCCGTTCTGGGCCTCCTCCAGCCCATCTGGCCCAGCTCCAGGCCCTCAGGACAGGTGTCTGTCCCTCAGGGAGGGGCGGCCGTCTGGGCCCCAGCATCTGGCTCCCGTCACTGCTGGAGAAAACAATTAGTGTGCTCCGGATGGAGGCAGCCTCATAAAGCAGATCTCCCTGGAGACCAGGAGGGCCATGTGTGGGGGAGGAGGAGGGCTGTCCTGGGGTCCCGAGAGCCCGGGTAGCCTGGGATATGGAAGCCTTCCCAACTGCCCCCCCTAGTTTTCCCCCCTGTAAAATGAGGGGGATGCACCCAGGGGTCCCCAAAGCTCATCCAGCTTTTGCTCTAGGCTCTCCGGCTGGTGTCGATGACCAGCCCTGGTGCTCTCCACCAGCCTGGCTCTGGGGGAGCCTTCCTCCCCCCAGCCGGGGCTCTTTGAGAGTTGGACTGGCAGAAGTGGTCCCTATTGCCTCTGAAGGGAGCCCCCAACTTCTGCCCCCCATCTCCCCGACTCCTGCCCCCCATCTCTCTGGCTGGCCCCTTGCAGCCTCATGACTCACGGCCCCTCATGTCTCACTCTCCATTTCACCCTCAGCCCTTCAGCCGTATCTTTCACACTCATCCTCTCGGGGATCCAGATGGTTTCAGCCGGAGCCCCCCGACTGGGGGCAGGGGGGGAGGGGGGCTCCTCCCAGTGCTCTCCTTGCTCAAGACTCTGCCATGTCCCCCCGTCCCCGGTGTGTGCTCCCGCCCTCCTCTCTGCCTCTCCTCCTGGCCATCGCCGCTCCACCTTGTCCGCCCCGGTGGCCCCCCGCCCCCCGAAGTCTCGTGGCTGCTTTTTCTCTGACTAACCTCTCTCTGTCTCTTTTCTCCTCCTCCCCATCTGCTCCTCACAGGGGACCGACCCTCAGCCAGTGCCTGAGGCCTCTCCGCTGACTCTGTCTGTCTGTCTGTCTGTCTCTCTGTCCCCGTTTTCTCCCTCTCTGTCCTGTGACCTCTGACAGCTTCAGTGGCTTCCTCTCTCTCCCAGGCTGCTTTGCAGCTGCGCTGCCGCTCTGGTGTTGCCAAAGAACTCCACGTTTTTCCATACCTTCAGCCGTCAATCTCTCCCTCTCTCTGTCTCTCTCTCTCTGTCTCTCTGTCTCTCTCTCTCTCCTCCTGTCCCACTCTCTATTTTTAACCTGACTTTACCTCTCCAGCTATTTCAGTCTCCTCCTTCCTCTCTGTGCCTGTGTCTGCATGAGCACGTGCCTCTGTGTGTGTACGTGTGTGTGTGTGTGTGTGTGTGTGTGTGTCCATCTCCTCTCTGGCAGGGGCGCTGGAAATGGGTGGTTGTGATCGGGGGGGAGGTGGGGGTGCTGCTGAGAGTGCCAGGCTGAGATCAGGCGCGCCTCTGGGTGTGTGTGCACATGTGTGTGCATGTGCATGTACGTGTGTGTGTGTGTGTGTATGGGTTGTGTGTCCTGGTTGGAGGGAGAAGGCGGGAGGCGGTAGTCCTGCTGACTCTGACAGGCTGAGACCAGGCATGTTTGTATGTGTGTGCACATGTGTGTGCACTGTGTGTATATGTGTGTGCACAGTGTGTGGATTACATGTGTCCTGGGTGGGGAAGGGTGGGC
>JAJPUD010017567.1:0-30960 GCA_023553655.1 Myrmecobius fasciatus
AAAAAAAAAAAACCCAACAAATGCTGTTAGAAAATTCCTTTATTTCAAAGAACAACAGCATATTGCTTATTGTCTATGAACAGTCTTAGTCACAGACTGAGTAGTTGAAAATAATTATTTACCTTCACAAACATTCAGGTAAGGTTGACCACCCACTTTTTCACATACACACATATACTCATTAATCTCTCTTGTACAAAACTAGAAGTTTAAAATTGCATTACTATCCAATCTTTCATTAAGTTAAAGAAAAGTTTTCTTTTGAAGTTAAGAAAACTTTATGCTGGATAACACATAAAGGACAGCAATAACTTTGTATTGATTGGTTTGTAAGATCCCCTTTCAGAAGACAACTAAATTAAACCTTTGATAAAAAAAAACAAGTAAGTATATAAAAAATAGCAATAACACAGAAATATCCAAATTTGTAAAGTTGTCTGGGGTCCCCATCCATACTTCATTAGGAACTTTCTCCACAACAATCCTAATAAGTGGTAATCAAAGTTTTACCTTAAAAATTGCTAGTGAGAAACAGTTACATCCTTTAGCAGTCCCTTCCATTTGGGGATATTTCTAATTATTAGAGAATATCCTTTTCCCACCTACCTATCTTTAAAACTTTCACCCATAACATAAGCTTGTCTTGTCCTTGTCTGGGTATGGATAGGATTTTTCATCATAAATCCTTTACATTAATTATGGATGATTGTACTACTAAGAATAGTAAAAGTTATTCACAGCTGGTCATCTTGGAACATTGCTGTTACTTTGTATGAAGTACATTTCACTTTGCTTGAGTTTATGGAGGACTTTCCATGTTTTTTTTTTTCTTCCTGAGAGCATCCTGCTCATCATTTCCCTTAGAACAATAATTTTCTTTCACAAACACACACTAAATTTATTAAGCCATTCCTCAATTGATGAGCATCCTCGCAATTTCCAATTTGTTGCTCTGAGAAGAGAGTTGGTATGAATATTTTTATATATAAAAATCATTTTCTCTTTTTTGAATCTATTTTGCTATTCATGACAAGTAGTGGTGGTGCTATGTCAAAGGATATTCATGAATGTATAGCCCTTTCGGTACAGATCATATCTTTTGATCATTTATCCTTTGGGGCAAGGCTCTTATTTTTTTTTATATAAATTGACTCAATTCCTTTTTATGTTTGAAAAATGAGACCTTATCAGAGAAACTTGATTCAAATTTTTTTTACAATAACTATTGCTAAGTGTATTTGTTCCATTTATTCTCTTCTTTCACCCTGACCCTCCTCAGAAATATTTTGGTGCTGATCATTCCATCTCCCAATATGCCCTGTCTTATATCACTTTCCCCCCTTCCCATATGCTATTTCCCTTCTATTTTCCTGCAGGGTAAGATAGATTTCTATACCCTTGTTGAGTATATATGGTATTTCCTCTTTGAGTCAATTCTGATGAAAGTAAGGTTCACTCTCTCCCTCTCTCATTCCCCTCTTCCCTTCAACTATAAAATGTTTTTGCTTGCCTCTTTTTTGTAAGACAAATACTTTGCACCATTCCACTTCTCTCTTTCCCTTTCTCCTACTACATTCTTCTCTCATCCCTTAATTTCATCATTAAAAAAACTTATCCTTAGTATTCAACTTATACTTATGCCCTCTTTCTATCTATCTATCTATCTACCTATCTATCTATATCTATATAGATACTTTATTATGGCAGTAAGAAGGAATGTATCTACCTATCTATGTATATTTATATAGATAGGTAGATACATTCCTTCTTACTGCCATAATAAAGTTCTAAAGAATTACAAGTATCATCCTCCCATGTAGGAATATAGAGATTAAACTTTATTAAATTTCTTATGATATCACTTTACTGATTACTACTTATGCTTCGTCATAGCCCTATATTTGAAAATCTAATTTTCCATTTAGCTCTGTTTTTTATCACAAATATTTGAAAACTCTCTTCATTGAATGACCACCTTTTCCCATGAAAGGTTTTACTCAGTTTTGCTGAGTAGATGATTCTTAGCTGTATTCCTAGCTCTATTGCTCTCTGAAATATCAGATACCATGCCTTCCAGTCCTTTAATACCTGCTAAATCTTGTGTTATCCTTAGTGTCACTCCACTATATTTGAAATATTTCTTTGTAGGTGGCTTATAATATATTCTTTTTTATATATTGTACTATATTGACCTGAAAGTTCTGGAACGTGACTATATTATTCCTGGGAGTTTTTGTTTGGGGATATCTTTCAAGAAATGATTGATGGAATCATTCAATTTCTCTCTTACCCTCTAGTTTCAGAATGAGGCGAGTTTTCCTTCATAATTACTTGAAAAATGATGTCCAATCTCTTTGTTTTATCATAACTTTCAGATAGACCAATGGATTTTAAATTCTTTCTCCTGGATCTATTTTCCAGGTCAGTTGTTTTTTCCAATAAGATATTTCAAAATTTTTCTATTTTTTCATTTTTGGGGGGCTTTTGCTTTATTGTATAGCTTGATTTCTCATAAAGCCATTGTGTCAGTTTTACTTTCTCAGAAATTATTTTCTTCAATGAACTTTTATACCTCCTTTCCTAACTGGCCAATTTTACTTTTTAAGGCATTCTTCTTTTCATTTGCTTTTTTCATTTTCTTTTGCACCATTCTCAATTTTTTTCCTAATTTTTCATCTACTATTTTTTTTTAAATTTTCAAAATCCTTTTTTGAGTTCTTACATGTCCTGAGCCCAAATCTTATATTTCTTGAAGGTTCTGAATATAGGATTTTTTACTTTATTGTCATCTTCTGAATGTGTGTTTTGATCTTCCTTGTCACCATAACAACTTTCAATGGTCAGAAACTTTTTTGTTGTCTCTGCATTTTCCTAGTCTATTACTTGCCCTTTAGTGCTTTGTTAAAGTAGGGATATGTTTCCAGGGTGGAGGGGTACACTGTCTTAAACTTCAAAGTTTTTGTGTACATGTTTTCAGAGATCTTTCAAGGAAGCTGGTCAATAGTCCTCTTTTCTGCCCTGGAGCTATTAGAAATGTCCCTGCCTCAGTGTAGCTGTAAAATCTCATGTGCTAAAACAATAGAGTTCTGTTTTGCTGATGCTTGGTCTCTGGGATTGGGACTGGGGTTACTCTGGTGCAGTCTGCACTGGGACTGCACATTGTTGCCACAGACTCTTTCCAATGACTTTCTGAGTCTCCCCTAGTATTCCCAGGATTGAGAGGTCCAGAACTCTCTAACACTACTGATGATTCAGAGGCCCTGCCTCACTAACACTGGGGTCCAGCTTAAATTGGGGCCCAAGTGGGTTTGCATTGTTACAGCCTACTCTAGAATTATGCACTAATCTCTCACGCTGGTTCCACAGGCATTTTTAGCTAACCTTCTCGGTGCTCTTTGTTGTCTCTGAACTGAGAGGTCTATAAGCCACCCATAGTACCACTGATTCAGAAGTCTGCGTGGGCTTGGGCTGGGTTTGCGTCTATGCTGTACCAGCGAAGCCTGGACCAGGATTGCATGAACTCTCACCCTGGTGTCAGAAACTTTCCTGATCACCTTCTAAATTATTTTAGGTTAGAAAATATTCTAGTCTCTCTTTTGAGGTGTTCTGATGCACTAAAATTTATTTAAAGTCATTAATTAAAGAAATTTGGAGCATTTGGAGGAAAGGTTAGGTGAATTCCTGCCTTTATTCCACCATCTTTTCTCTGCCTCTGCTCTGGCCTTTTGAAAAATAATGTTTGATATTCCTCTATTTAATTAAATCTTTGACTCACACAGTAATTACCTTCCATTGTAAACCTATAAATTTTGGATTTTGAATATTATATTCTAAGTTGTCTCCTCTAAAGAATCTGTAAGACCTGTTTGATCATGACAGTTGTTGTTTGTTATTTTGACTGAATATATTTGGATCTATTTTTAATGTAACAGCTCTGGATTTTGGCTAGGGGATTACTAGGATTTGCAATATTGTGGTTCCCAAACTTCCCAAAATGACTTGTATTAAATCTTTCCCCTATTTATTCCTAATTCCATAAGATATCTAAAAGTCTAAGTTTGCTCAAAGTATTATGCAGTGGAGTCTGCAAGTCCTAAGAATTTAGAAGTTTCTAAAAGTGATTGTCCCAGAGACCCCACTGCTATGGTGAAGAAATGCCCCATCCCCTATATAATAATGTCCCTGTTTTTACTATTAATGAAAAGTTTATCTAGCTCAATTCTACAGGTGCAACAAATAATACAAAGGAATTAAGTAGATGCAATGCATATGATAAAGCTTAAAATATTATATAAATGTCAAGTTTTTATTCTGCAGTCTTCTACAAATTACATGCAACACCCATGATTTAAGTGAAGAAGTTTTCACAATTTCAAAGAATACCCACATCCTGGAACAGGTTGACTGTTCTACTGTTATCATTGTTTTTTACATAATCAAATGGAGTGAAAGACATCTGTCAGTCATAGTAACATTTTCACGTATAAAATATGTGATTGCTGAAATATAACGTAAGGACTATTTTTCAGCATATTTAAAAAAAAGTAATTAAATTAAAATGAATTCAAATATTTTTCTCTAAAGAATGGCATTCCTACACACATATGGAGGAGTATGTTATGAACCATCATACACAGCAAGCAGAATATATCAAAATTCACAAAATGGCAGAGAGCAGAAACAACTCTCTGTGACCTCCTCTGAACTTCTCTCAGACCAACAGCAGATTAAGCCTCTAAATGAGTATTAGAGTCAAAGCACCCCCAAATATTTGGACACATTCCCAGAAAAAGTTCCCTTAGAAGAACATCAGGACAGGTCTGTTTCCATCAGGCGGGGGACAGTCTGTCAAGCCCAAATGGCAGCTCAGGGGGACCAGGGCAGGAAGCTGGGTCTGGACTCAGTGCCTTGCAGTTTCTAAGCACCTGAGAAGTTTCTGTGAGCCTCTTAGGCTACTCTGTCCTAGTTGTAAGCAGGTGCTTTGGCAGATCTGTCTTTTATAAAAAATAGATTGTAAACCACTGAGAACACTAGACCCAGCCCCAAAGTGGGAGGGAAAGGAGGAAAAAAAAAGGGAAAGACTAATAGAAGGAAAAAAGAAGAATTAGGGCAAAGGTATAAAAAAGGGGGAGGGGCTCTAAAGGGGGAGGACTGTTTGAAGGAGGTGATCATCAAAAGCAAAATACTCAAGAGGCTGGAAGGGAGAAAGGGGAAAGAAAGAGAAAAACATAACTTTGGGCAAATAAGACGGCAGGAAATACAGAATTAGTTATTTTAACTGTGAATGTGAATGGGATGAACTCTCATAAAACTCTCTGGATTAACAGCCAGAATCCTACAATATGTTCTTTACAAGAAACACATCTAAAGCATAAAGATATGCACAGAGTGAAGGTAAAGGGCTGGAGCAGAATCTATTATGCTTCAGGTAAAGTAAAAAAAAAAAAAAGCAGAGATAAAAATCCTGATCTCAGATCAAGTAAAAGCAAAGATAGATCTAATTAAAAGAGATAAGGAAGGAAACTATATCTTCCTAAAGGGAGCCCATAGATAATGAAGCAATATCAATACTAAATATATATGCACCAAGTGGTATAGCACAGAAATTCCTAGAGGAGAAGTTGAGATGCAAGAAGTAATAGACAGCAAAAATATACTACTGGGGGATCTCAACCTTGCTCTCTCAGAACTAGATAAATTGAACTACAAAATAAATAAGAAAAAAGTTAAGTAGGTAAACAAAATGTTAGAAAAGTTAGGAATTATAGATCTTTTGAGAAAATTGAATGGTGACAGAAAGGAGTTTACTTTTTTCTCAGCAGTTCATGAAACTTATACAAAAATTGACCATGTGTTAGGGCATAAAAATCAAAATCAAATGCAGAAAGGCAGAAATAGTAAAGCATTTTTTTCAGATAATGATGCAATAAAAACCACAAGCAATATAAGGCCAGGAGAAAATAGACCAAAAGATCATTGGAAATTAAATAATCTAATCCTAAAGAATGAATGGGTAAAAGAGCAAGTCATAGACACAAACAATAATTTCATCCAGGAAATTGTCAATAATGATACAACATACCAAAATTTGTGGGATACAGCCAAAGAGTTATAAGGGGTCATTTTATATCTCTAGATGATTGCTTGCATAAAATAGAGAAAAATGATCAGTGAAATGGGCTTAGAATTTAAAAAGCTAGAAAAAGTACAAATTAAAAACACTCAATTAAATACTAAATTGGAAATTCTGAAAAGAAAAGGGAAGATTAATATGATTGAAAATAAGAAAACTATTGAATTAATAAATAAAACTAAGAGTTGGTTTTATGGGGAAAAAAAGAAAAAAAAAACTGAACCTTTAGTTAATTTGATCAGAAAAAGGAAAGAAGTCAATCAAATTGTTAGTCTCAAAAATGCAAAGGAAGAACTTTCCACCAATGAAGAGGAAATTAGAGTAATAATTAGAATATACTTTGCCCAAATTTATGCCAATAAATTTGATTATCTAAATGAAATGGAGGAATATCTACAAAAATATAGATTGCCCAGGTTAACAGAAGAGGAAATAAATTATTTAAATAGCCCCATTTTAGAAAAAGAATTAGAACAAGCTATTAATCAACTCCTTATGAAAAAATCTCCAGGGCCAGGTGGATTTACATGTGAATTCTACTAACAATTCAAAGAATAATTAAGTCCAATACTATATAAACTATTTGAAAGAATAGGGGAAGAAGGTATACTACCAAATTCCTTCTATGATTCAGATATGGTGCTGATAGCTAAACCAGGTAAGGTGAAAACAGAGAAAGAAAACTATAGACCAATTTCCTTAATGAATATTGATACAAAAATCTTTAATAAAATATTAGCAACGCAATTACAGAAAGTCATCCTCAGGATAATACACTATAACCAAGTAGGATTTATACCAGGAATGCAGGGCTGGTTCAATATTAGGAAAACTACTAGTATAATCAACTATATTAATATCCAAACTAACAAAAATCATATGATTATCTCAATAGATGCAGAAAAATCATTTGATAAAATTCAACACCCAATCTTATTAAAAACACTAAAGAGTACAGGAATAAATGGACTTTTCATTAAAATGATCAGTAGCATCTATTTAAAACCATCAGCAAACATCATATGTAATAGGGACAAACTAGAACCATTCCCAATAAGATCAGTAGTGAAACAAAACTGCCCACTGTCACCATTATTCTTCAATATTGTATTTGAAATATTAGCTTTGGCAGTAAGAAAAGAAAAAGAGATTAAAGGAATTAGAGTAGGTAATGAGGAAACCAAATTATCACTCTTTGCAGATGATAAGATGATATAATTAGAGAACCTTAGAGAGTCAACTAAAAATCTACTAGAAACAATTTACACCTTTAGCAAATTTGCAGGACACAAAATAAATCCACGTAAACCATCAGCATTTTTGTATAATACCAACAAAGTTGAGCAGCAAGAGATACAAAAAGAAATTCCATTCAGAATAAATATGAATAGTATAAAATATTTGGTAATCTCTCTGCCAAGGGAAAGTCAGGAACTATATGAACAAAACTACAAAACACTTTCCACACAAATAAAGTCAGAACTAATCAGTTGGGTAGGTCGAGCTCATATAATAAAAATGACAACACTACCTAAATTAATCTACTTATTTAGTGTCATACCAATCAAACTCCTAAGAATTATTTTATAGAACTAAAAAAAAAAAAATTAGTAGCAAAATTCATCTGGAAGAGCATAAGGTCAAGAATTTCAAGGGAATTAATGAAAAAAATGCTGACAAAGGTGACCTAACTGTGCCAGATCCGAAATTATATTATAAAGCAGTAGTCATCAAACCATTTGCTACTGGCTGAAAAATAGAGTAGTCAATCAGTGGAATAGAATAGAATCACAGGACAAAATAGGCAATAACTATAGCAATCTACTGTTTGACACACCCAAAGAGCCTAGCTTTTGGGATAAGAACTCACTATTTGACAAAAACTGCTGGGAAAATTGGAAACTAGTATGGAAGAAATTAGGGCTTGACCCACACCTAACACCACATACTAAGATAAGATCTAAATGGGTTCATGATTTAGACATAAAGAATGATATTATAAACAAATTACAGGAACATAGGATAGTTTACCTCTCAGATCTGTGGAGAAGGAAGGAATTTGTGTCCAAAGAACTGGAACTCAAATTAACACTAGAGAGATAACTTTCATTATATTAAGTTAAAAAGGTTTTGTACAAACAAAACTAATGCAGACAAGATTAAAAGGAAATCTATAAACTGGGAAAACATCTTTATACATAAGCATTCTGATAAAGGCCTCATTTCTAAAATATATAGGGAATTGACTCATATCTCTAAGAATTTAAGCCACTCTACAATTGATAAATGGTCAAAGGATATGAACAGACAGTTTTCAGATGAAGAAATTAAAACTATTTCTACTCATATGAAAAGGTGTTCCCAATCACTATTGATCAGAGAAATGCAAATTAAGACAACTCTAATATACCATTATACACCTGTCAGATTGGCTAAGAAGACAGGAAAAGATAATGATGAATGTTAAAGGGGATGTAGGAAAACTGGAGCACTGATACATTGTTGGTGGAACTGTGAATGGATCCAACCATGCTGGAGAGCAATTTGGAATTATGCTCAAAAAAAAGTATATGCTCAAACTGTGTATACCTTTTGACCCAGCAGTGTTTCTATTGGGCCTATATCCCAAAGAGAGCTTAAAGGAAGGAAAGTGACCCACATGCATAAAAATGTTTGTGGCAGCACTTTTTGTAGTGGCTAGAAATTAGAAACTGAATGGATACCCATCAGTTGGAGAATGGCTGGATAAATTGTGGTATATGAATGTCATGGAATTAGAGTAGGTAATGAGGAAACCAAATTATCTGTTCTATAAGAAACAACCAGAAGGATGATTTCAGAAACGCCTGGAGAGACTTGCATGAACTGATGCTGAGTGAAATGAGCAGAAATAGGAGATCATTGTATACAGCAACAAGAAGACTATATGATTATCAATTCTGATGGACCTAGTACTCTTAAACAATGAAATGTTTCAAACTAGTTCCAATTGTTCAGTGATGAAGAAAGCCATATACAACCATGGAGAGGCCTGTGGGATCTGAGTGTGGACCACACCATAATATTTTCATGCTTTCTGTTGATGTTTGCTTGCATTTTTTTTTCTTTTTCAGGTTTTTTTATGTTTGTTTTTTTCATGTAGATCCGATTTTTCTTGTATAGCAAGATAACTGTATAAATTTGTATATATATATATATATTCAATTCATCATATATTGTAAAATAATTAACATGTATTAGACTACCTATCATCTAGGGGAGGGGGTGGGGGCAAGGAGAGAAAAATGTAGAACAGAAGGCTTTGCAAGGGTCAATGTTTAAAAATTACCCATGCATATGTTTTGCAAACAAAATGCTTTAATAAAAAAATAAAAAATAAGCTTTATTTACCCTATTGAATTGTAAATAACAGTTAACCAACAAGACACTTTATTTTTTTAATATAAAGCTTTTTATTTACAAAACATATGAGTGATTTTTCAACATTGACCTTTGCAAAAACTTTTTTTCCCAAGCTTTTCCCCTCCTTCCCTCCACCCCCCACCCCTAGATGACAGGTAATCTAATACATGCTAAATTGGATAAATTATATGACAAATACAATATGTGTATACATATCTATACAGTTATCTTACTGCACAAGAAACATCAGATCTAGAAAGAGAAGAAAAAAACAACCTAAGAAGGAAAACAAAATGCATGGAAATATTCATAGAAAGCGTTAAAATGCTGTGTTGTGGTTCACACTCAGTTCCCACAGGCCTCTCTCTGGATATATATGACTATCTTCATCGCAGAACAACTGGTTTGAATCACATCATTGTTGAAGAGAACCATGTCCATCAAAATTGATCATCGTATAGTCTTGTTGCTGTGTATAATGTTCTCCTGTTCTGCTGATTTCACTCAGCATCAGTTCATGCAAGTCTCTCCAGTCCTCTCTGAAATCCTCCTGTTGGTCATTTCTTACAGAACAATAATATTCCATAACATTCATATACCATAATTTATTCAGCCATTCTCCAGTTGATGGGCATCTTTTCAGTTTCCAGTTTCTTGCCAATACAAAAAGGGCTGCCACAAACATTTTTGCACATGTGGGTCCCTTTCCCTCCTTTAAAATCTCTTTGGGATATAGGCCCAGTAGAAACACTTCTGGGTCAAAGGGTATGCACAGTTTGATAACTTTTTGAGCATAGCTCCAAATTGCTCTCCAAAACAAGACACTTTAAAAAGAATTATGATATCATAAGATTTCAGTTTATGAGACTTATTGAAAAAAAATACAAAAATAGCAATCATTTATCTATTTCTTCTTTACTTGCTATTTTCCCTTTTTCTTTTCTTATTCTAAATGTTACAAACACACAAAAAAGAAAACAAACATGCATATAAAAACTAGAATACAAAAAGTATTATACATGAAGTTACAAACATCCATTATATAAAGATTTTTTAAATTGCATGAAATTTCAACATATTTTAATATCTTCAATATTTTATTTTTCCCTTTTACATGTAAAAATAATTCTGAAAATTCACTTTTAACTATGAGTTCTAGCTTACCTACCAGTCTACTTCTCCTCCTTTTACCTGAAACAATCAGCAATTTGATATAGATCATACCTGTTCAATCATGCAAAGCATATTTCCTTCTTAGTCATCTTGCCAAAGAATATATAAATCAAAAAAAAAGTGACAAATAGTATGCTTTGATCTCCGTTCAGACTCTAATTTTTCTTTGGAGGTGGGAAATGTATTTCATCATGAGTCATTGTACAGTATTGCTGTTAGTTTGTACATTGCTCTCCTGATTCTGCTCATTTCACCTTTTTTTGTATTAGTAGTTTTAGGTCTTCTGAAAATATCCGGCTGGTTGTTTCTTATAGCAGAGTATCCTATTACAATCTTACACCATAAATTGTTTAGTTTTGAATTTGCGTTTTGATATTCCCTATAAATATAGTAACTTTCTATGGTTTCATTTTTTTGTTATTGTTTTGCTCATATTTCCAGACTAATTTGTGATTTTTTTATTTACCATAAAATTGGGCTTTATTCCTGGAATTAAGGGGAAATTGTCTCAAGCTTATTTTCCAAGAAGAATCCAAGTCTAGCCAGTGGCTTGCACTAACTTGGAAGGTTTGTTGTCATGAGGGGCCTACTATACTGACATGAACCTGGACCTCCCATTGTTGGTTTATCCAGAAGTAACATGTTCTAAACTAAACTCCCTTTTTACTAAAGTCACATACATTTCCTACCAATCTTCTGAGTAGTCTTGTGATGGAAATTTTCTTCACCCTATACTATTGTGTGTTCTAACACTCCAAAATTCATTGAATAAGATCTGGCAGGTTATTATTGGAGAAAACTATTTAACTTCCTCCTCAAAATAGCTACATGTAAAAGTTTTTATAGTGTGAAAGAAAATTTAGAGTAATAACCATTTATATTTTGAAACAATATAGTATATAATATATGAAACACCTTAAAAATTTAGTATCATCTTTAATCTTAGCTAAAACAAGCCCACACACATTGTAAGAGATGTGTCTAATGATTTATAATGACTTAGTACTTGAAAATGGTAGTTTTATTTAAAAAAAAAAAAGTAATGTATTGACCTACCAAGTTAAGGTATAAAATTATTTTCTTTATAAAAAAATTAAATTAATCATCTTATTTAGTTTACC
Organism: Myrmecobius fasciatus; assembly: GCA_023553655.1. Lineage (NCBI taxonomy): Eukaryota > Metazoa > Chordata > Mammalia > Dasyuromorphia > Myrmecobiidae > Myrmecobius > Myrmecobius fasciatus. The sequence goes on from JAJPUD010017567.1 coordinate 11,830, forward strand.
TGGCCCTATCATGCAAGCTAAATTACAATTATGTAAGCATATTGATCAACACTTCTGAGTCAATGGGCATCTTAAAGTTTGGTCCTCTTTTTTATAAATGAGAGAGGTAAAATAACTTGCATAAGTTCATACAAGTAGTACATCCATGGCAGAGTCAAGGTTTTCTGACTGCAAATCCAGAATTTTTTTCATTGTATTTATGAAGAAAAGTTATAATATCTTTGTGGTTATTAGGTAATTCCCTATAACTTATTTATTAGCCCTAGATGTTTTTTCTTCTGAGATAATAGAATTACTACAATGAGAGCTAAACAAATGACAATATCCACAATGCTTTCTTAAAATCATGTGTGTGTATTAAATATTTGAGATTTGAACATTATAATCATAAAGCAACATTAAGTACAAGACCTTCCAAAAGCAGATAAATAATATGACTCATCCTAGTTGTTAAGTTTACTTATAAACACTTCCAAAAGTATAATTAATTCCATCTCATCTGTAAAAACAATAAGTAGTCAGAAAAGAGAAATTATTTAATAGTATTAGTTTCTATATGAAATGTTAATAAAAATAATCTTGATAGGAATCTATCTTGTCATGCTGGTGTTTTATTTTCCATGTAAATAAATACTTCAAGGAATAGTGTTTAAATCAATCATCAATCTTTGTGAAGCATCTATTTTAAGCCATATGTTCATTATTCCAAGAATAATATATTATCCAATGGTTAATACTATATCTCTCTGGGAGCTTTTAAATAATACAAAATGAGGACAAAAGTTTGGTGTGAAGTGCCTTCACTTGTGGCCTTAGGGAGATTTTCTTTTTAAATACTTTAAATACCTCACCAAGGCTGGAAATAAAAAAGTAGACCTGACAGCATTGCCTTTTTTGTGGAAGTTTTGATTGCTTCTTTTCTGACTTGGGTCAATTTGCCTCTCCTTGGGCAGCTCAGTGATTCACTTATGTTCAGGGGCCTATCATATTGGTGCAAGATATAGTACAAACACCCAGTTGCATTTAGTTTTATTACATCTTAGAACTTCCACACTCAATTGATCCACCAACCTCAATTTCTCCATTAGAGTAGATACATAGATACACCACTAGGATTACTTTAAGAATTTGATTATGGCAAGATTTCACCCTAGATTTTAAAGTTTGTTATAATCCTAAGAATACTTTTGTGTGAAATTTCTTTACTCACAAGTAGGTAAGCCATGAATCATAACAATAGTCTCAAAATATGGTCCAAAGATTTTTTTTAAACCAGGATAAAAGAACTAATTAGCCACTTGATCTACTTACAGATACTTATCATAAACCTTCTAAACACCCAGTGTCTCAAATAGAGGGAATTGAAATACAAGAAAAAGGAGAATGAAAGCTGAAGGCAATCCTATTCTTAAACTAATTATTCACTCTCCTTAGCTCTTCTTCCAAACCCTATTTCCATAGGCTTTTTCTCCTGGTGCAGTCTACACCCTTAGCCAGATAGCAAATCTTCCTAGCAATGTAAGGCCTTCAGGGGCAAATGCTATTGTTTGAATACCTCTATCAAAGGAGAACATAATCACTTTTCCACATGAAATATATTTTAATAACTTCCATTTGAGCAGATTCATAGGGAAATGACACAAAGGAACAAAAGAGCACAGTATATGCCATTTCTTATTTGACCTGAAGCCTAATCTTCATTAAATTTATTCTAATTTCTTAAAGCACTGGACATATATACTCTACTTTTGTTTTCTTAGACACTTGAAATCAATAGTATATACTCAAGTTTTTCCATTCTACCTGATTTTTAACTTCAATATGGCATTTAAGTTAAGACAACTTTGAAAAAAAAAATTACAGTAATAAATGACAACTGAAGTAAAGAAAATATTAAATTTGTTCTTAAGTGGAAATGGTTTTTATCATTTCTATTTTAAATATTCTCACAATTTAATATAATCTTTTTTTACCTCATCATGTCACAGTAGATTTGAAATTATTATTGTAAAGAGGGATTGGAAATAATTCTGAACAATGAAAAAAAGGTGAATGATTGAGGGAGTTGTTGATGATTTAGATGGCTTTCTGGAATTCAACTTTCCAAAAGTGTGTTGGGGTTGAAGAGGAGGAGTAAGGATACATGCATAGCATCAGAATCCTAGAAAGGGAAAAAAAATTGCCCCTTGCCCTTGGAGTGAGATCCACATCAGCAAGAGCCTCAACTGTTTTGTGGGTAGGACAAACCTGAACTTTTTCTATTGCATTAATAATTTGGAAATTAAGTTCTGATGAGAAAGAGGTTGCCTTTCAGTGACCAAATTCATTTTGAGAACTGCTCAAAGCATTTTTGGAGCTATAAGTTTGAGACTCTTTCTATATCATTAGGAATGCCATAAATTGAAGGAGAAATGTTTTGCTCATTAATGGATTGCTATCAGTTTTTAATGTTGTTGAATTTTCTATCAAGTGAAATAAAGGATATTTTTATCAAAAATATATTAGTGGGAGTGGGTGGATGCTTATATGGCTTATATTCAATGAACAGTTATTATGTCCCTGATATGTAACAAGCACTAAACTAAATGGAAGCTAAAGTTTTTCCACATCTATAAGGACCTAAATAAATGTCTGCTAAATTGTGTCATTCACAAATGGAAAACTTGCGTTGTCCAGTTTTTGAAAAGGAAACAAAATTAAACCAAATCTTTATAAACTCAGGATGCTAGGTCAGAATTAAATATAGCTTAAAATATTTTGTTTGTGCATTTTTATTTTAAAAAATTCTTATTTATATCATTTCTTTTTATATTGCTGAATTTTCTACTTTACTTCTCAGAGTCATTCCATATGATAAAGAATATTTTATAAGAAAAATAAGAAAAACTAACAAAATGATAAATATACTGAAAAAATTCTGAAAATATATGAAATGTTCTATACTCATAGACATTTTGCTTTTGCCATAGGGTGGAATAGGAGTGTCTTCCCCATGCTTCTTCAGTGGGACTATACTTATTCTTTCGAATATTGTAATGTGCATTTTGTGTATATTTTCAAATTTTCTGATAGGCTCAGTTTTTCAGGGCATGTAAATTCAGATTGTCTCGAGATCATTAGCTTTTCAGATTATTCAATTTATTTTCTTTTATATGTGAATATCTTTTTCCTGATTGCTATTAGAATTTATTATCTCTCACTGGAATTGTAAGATCTAACCACTATAAGTCTTTAAGATGGAATAAGATGATTTTCTTTTTATTTATGCCTTATTCTATTCAGAAGTTCTATGTGGTATTTTTGTATTATTTTTCAAGTTATGATGCTTATTTTTTCGACTTGTCATATTCTTCTTTAAGACCTGTAATTCTCAGATTTTCTACTCATCCTGTCTTTGATATAAATATGCTTTGTTTGCTTGATGATTATATATTTATTTAATATTACTGCATTTTTTCTCTCCATATGGTCCTTCAGCATATTTCTATTCCCATTAACTTATCTGTTTTTCTGCTTTAGAGATTGATTACTATGTATTCATTGGGTTTGTTGTAATTATTGCTGCTGATTATTTCTGTATAGGACTTAAATTCTATCTTTTCCAATTTAATGCTATCAAGATTCTTAATTTTCTTTTGAGCCATTCAGAAACATCCTTCTGTGATTCATTCTCCTTAAATATTGATTTAATTTCCTTTATTCTGGACTATTTCTTTATGGACATTTTATTTTATTTAGATATGTGGTGACTGTCTTAGCATATTTCTTATTTGTATTCCTCTATCCTTCACTTTCTTAATCCTTCCCCTTTGATGTCTAATCACCAAGGACTAGACCTCAATTCTGTCACAGTCTCCTCCAAGATAGAAAAAAAATCACTTTCCAACAGCCTCAGTCTTCATGAATAGTGACTTTGTGGGATGGAAAGGAGACAGAACTACTCCCTGTTAGATTCCACTTCCATTTTCTTTTGGCCTCGTGAAGCCACCTGCATACTCTGGTACTCAGTCCCATATTTTTCTATTCTTTATTTGTCTGATGAGTACTGCTGCAGTAAGTTACTGCTGTGGGCAGCATTTATGCATTATTTTCTTTTGCTGTATTTTACTTTTCCTTCTTCCAGATATGGGTGGGTATTGTACGATACAAGACTAAAATAATACTAATACTAATAATAATAATAATAATACATCATCAATAATCTTATATTTTATAAGAATTCTCTGAATAGAAAATTAGAAACATGATAATATTTCAGGTCTGCCCAGTGCTGGGAGGAAAGAGGCAGGGGAAGAAAACAAATATTTGGGAAAAAATCAAGTGAATGTCAAGTATAACATAGTAGAAGAACATGTGTTTGAAATAAAAATTATTGCAAGACATAAGAATTGATTTTTTTTGGTTTACAAAAAAGTACCAAAAAAGTTTGTCATGAGATTCTTTTTTTTCTCACTTATCTGTAGTTGAAGAGAATGCCTCATTTAATCTGAATACTCTAAACTGACAATATTCTTCACCTGATACTTCTACAAAAATGTGAAAATTGAAAAATTTCATCCATGTTCAAATTTCTGTCTAGAAACTTCATGATCTATATTAGTGATTGAAACATTACAAGGCTAGCCATTTCATTGAGATGTTTCTTCTTTACGAACTTTGGCTATACAATGATGAAATGAATAAGTAACAATTTGTAGATTGTCATAATACTACAAAAATAATACATTCCAGGGAATCCCATGTAGAGTATAAAGAGCAAATCTAATGGCTAGAGATAGATGTTTAAGTGTTATAAACAAGTATGTTAGACTTCTGGAGTTACTGTAGGGTTTTGCCAGGCAGCTCAAGGAGCTAGGAAAATATGTTAGTAAATTACAAACATGAAAGTACAGAGGGGAAATGAAACATCTAAATCACAAGAGGATGAGAGAAGAATATCCAAAATCATATGGTTAATGAAACATAATAAGTATGTACATTGGTGTAGCTACATACATGTTCATGCATGCATACATATATACTCACATTTTATATAAATACACATGTGGATACATGTGTGTATGTGGAGGCATACACATGTGTATGCACTCATATATCTGAAAGCAGCTATGTAGCTCAATGGATAGCATGCTGGGCCTAGTGTCAGAAAGACCTTAGTTCAATCCAGCTCAGCTTACTTATTAGCTGTGTGACACTGTCACTTAACATCTGTTTGCCTTAATACACTGGAGGAGGAAATGGCAAATCACTTTAATAATTGACCAAGAAAATTCTGAACAGAATCATAAAGATTCTTACATGACTGAATGTATAAAAACAATATATTTATGTGTTTATACATACATACATATAGAAAGTATTTAGTTTTAGTGCTAAATTCTGAGTGAAAGACTGAATCTTTTTTTCAAAAACAAATACATGTGTGTATATGTATATTTATATATGTAAAATACACATCCATACATCTCAGTATATACAGTAGTAAATACACACGTATGTATATATTTATAAACTCACATAAATTGACATTTTGTGGGATTAGAAAATACTAGCACATTGGGTCCTCAGAAACAAGAAGGCAATAATAGAAAAAGAATGAGGGAAAGAGAAGCTTATCATGAACAAATACTACCAAAGATAAACATTTCATAACTTTAATAAATGGGACAGAAGGCATCCTAACTGATAAAAGATTTCCCAGCACTTTAGCTTTCCTTCTGTCCATGGTGTCTTCCATTTGTTACCTCTATAGATTTTTGAAGTTGTTTGGTAATTACATTTAAGAGCAAGAAACTTTCAAAAATCAGAGTTTCTTAGTCTTTTTCTGTCCTAGACATCATTAGTAGTCTGGGAAAATTCCTGAACTTTATGAGTAATATTTTTAAATCCATAGAACACAGAGGATCACATAGGACACCATTTATATTGAAATGCAAATTTAATAATTCATATTTACATATACACATGCATCCACACATATATAGTGTGCATAATATGCACGTTTGTGTGTGTGCATGTGTGCATATATACATGTGTATGTATGTGTGTATGGGTATTAAAGTTCATGTAGTTCTTCTTAAGAATATCTGCTAGAGGCCTTTTCTCATTAATAAAATGGCTCCAAAATGTTTATTCACTAAATTAAAGGATTACAGACTAGACCAGAGGAAATAACTGAAAAATCCCTATGCTGAATATAAACATCCAAGTTACAGATAGGTAGAAACATTTTCTGACAATTTTACATTAGCTTAAAGAATTTTTAGATATAGCTATTTGTCTGATTTACAAAATATAAACACAAAAGAGCAGTAAACCAATAATTACAATATACCATTCTTAATTTTTACTTTTTTCAAGTTGCTCACTGACATTCTTCATTACCTGAATTCTGCTATATGAAAACATTTTCCTTTAGTTATGGATGTTTTCTTTGCTGGGGAGGGGGTTATTCTTTTAATTTCTTTTATCTTCTTTTTAAAAACATTCTCATCTTTATTGTGTATTTATCTATTCTTATAAAAAAACAAAAACAGTCTTAATTTTCTGTCCCAACCACTGTGGTTCAGTGGAATGAAAACAGGATGAGGTGGCAAGAGGTTAGATATCTAATCCCCCCATCTACCACCTACTCTGTAAAATGAAGGTGTTAATTTTAATTATCTTCTGAGCTTGTGAAAGATATGGGTCTAAGAAACTAACTAAAATGAAATGTAAAAAGAGTCAACTATGAAAAATATTAGATTGATGGACCAGATAGGAAGAGGTAGATTCATTCTTCAGTTATTCTATATAATGTACATATTCAAAATATATACATAAACTTGCCATTCTGTATAATAGGTAATATACAATGTTCCCAAACCTATATGTTCTATGTAGCAGGTATGTATATGTCTTATTTGCCTTACATTGTATATTTATGTATATGTTCTTTGATAGAAAAAAAAATTGAACTTCATTGTTTCCCTCTGAGGCAGTTTAATGTAATAGATCACAATTAGAGTAAACTCCTTGAGCACACTGCACCTCATTGTATAACAATAATAAACAAAAAATGTTCATTAAATTTTTTAACACATATAATGGTAGGCTATTCATTACCTTAGTACTTGGATACTAAATAAAGTTAGAGTTCCAACATCCATGTGTATCCTCTGTCTCTCTGTCTCTGTCACTCTCTGTCTCTCTTTCCATCCTTTCCACCCTCCCTTCTTCCCTTTCTCTTTCTCTATATTCCTTCATCCTTCCTTTTCTTTTTTCTTCCCATCCTTTTCTTCTCTTCCATTTATTAATCTTTTATTTTCTTTCATAGTTTATATAGCCATAGCATTTCCATTAAATCACCAATTCAAAAGGAAATTTGCCAATCTACCCCAACTTCTGGAAGATAATAAAAAAAAACCATTCAAGGCACACAAGTTCTATTTATATGTTAGGAATATATCTATTTATATTTAGGAAAAAACTCCATACCCAGATCCTATAATTTCCTGAACTATGCTTTGCATATGATTACTATAAAAATAATTCTGAAAGTACTTGATTATTTTCCCTCTCCTCCATCTGCTTCCATCTCATTTGCATTGTTTGTCATGTATTATCCCTTTACAATAATTGATTGTCTTAAATTTGCAATGTACTCACAGTCTCTGTAGATCAGGAGTAACTAATGGATTTAATGCACTTCTTGCTGTCATGTATTTCATAGTAGCTTAGGAATAATTTAGATGAACATGAGAATCACTGGCATGTTGATATTTTTAAGATTAATAAACCAATGTTTTACAAAAAAACAGACATTTAAAGTCAAAAGCATCATGTTAATTGTTTCACTGAGTATCATGAACTTTTAATGTAACATTAAGCAATACCCTAGAGATATATTGAAAGAGTATCTATTAGATGTATTCCAGAAGTTTAGCAAGAGTGGCTCAAAACTTCAGAAATTCTTTCTGTACATACATATGTTTAGTTTTCTAGTCTTTACATAATCATATATAGTCAATAGAGAAAAGAAAAAAAGTGAAAAAAAGTTCTTCCTTAAACTTGCCTCCAATATTGCTCCACAAATCTCCACTCCTTTGCCCCCATCAAATCTGATAACATGATATGAAGACATATATGAATGTATTTACAAATTGGTAGCAATATCACAGCAGAACAATGGGAAAATGTTTTACTAAGTATGAAGTTCCTTACTATGTTCCACAAATGTAGGGAAAAAAGCTATAGTGTTTGGAGAGTCAGGTAAGACATCTATCCCCTACCTCAACTCCTACTATGAAAATGTTTCATGGAGAAGCTACCTTTAAAAAAAAATATGTGTGCTCAAAATCTAAATTTGTATTTCTTCCATAGTAATTTCAGCATATCACCACATAAAGAAAAACTTGTGAAGGAAGTCTTCAATGTTGTGTCACATGCAAATTGTCTGGAACTTGGTGAACCAGTAAACAAGCAAATTTTATAACTTGCCTTTTACTACACTTTAAAAGTTTGAGTTGGCAATAGACAAATTTCATCATTGTCTTGGTTGCAATTATTTTTAATCTATTCTAAAAATATAGGTACCCAATTTTAGCCTGATAAGCATGCACATATGTGCATGCATGTTTAATATTGTCAGAAGTGGAAAAATAGGAATGACTCATATGAGAAATAATCCTTATCTTCAGTTTCTCACAGAATATATGCCATAAAAGACTATGATTTTTGTTCCCAAGAGAAAATGAGGATTTGGGGTTCTATTTTAGGAAACAATAAAATAAAAAAACTCACATTAGATGGTTAAGTCACAGATACCTTATATCCACAATCATCTAGTTGTGGATTTAATCTGAATGAACATATTGAAAACTTGCTAGAATTCTCCAAAGTCATTGAATGTATCAGTAACATGATTTCCCAGATGTATATTCTAAAATAATAAATTGGTCAAAAATAATGGTATTTATAAAACTAATATGGATTCTAGACCTTATAGGTATGCTCCTCACAAACACTCTTCTATATCCTATCAGCCATTTCACTGACCTACTCTCATACCTGGGGTGATTTCCTTCTTACCTTTCTCTCTTAGGATAGTTAACTACCTTCAAAACCTGAATATCTCAACACCAAAGAATTGCCCATGGAAATTCTTTCTGGTTCCCTCAATTAAGTACCTTCCCCACTGAATTTAGCATGTCTATTCTGTACATATTTTGAATATAACTCTTTCTGTATGTGTTGTCTGACCTATTAGAAAATAATACCTTTAAGGGCAGATGTTCTTGTTATTATTATTATTCAAATTTTATCCATAGCATTTAGCATAGTGACTGACTCATGGTGTTAAAATCACTGATTGATAGGCTTATGGATATATTTGTGAATCCTGGGGCAGCTATTTAATATACAATGTTCAACTTTTTAAAGAGTAACCCTACTATTACAGATACAAAAGTATTTTGGCAGAGGATGGGGCAGAGGAGAGGGACTGATTATTGATTAATATTTGTTCTTATTATATTGACAGCTCCTACACAGGCACCAAAGAAATACCAAAGGGGAAAGTAAAAGAGTTCCCAGCTATTGTAATTGGGTCTTAAGAGTAGAAAATAAAAGCATATGTTTTGTCTGTCAGGAATGGAGACAAGAGGGAGAGATTATAAGAGACAAACAAAGATAGAGTGAAGGAAAGAGAAAAAAAATGAAATAAATATTGAAAGGGAAAGAGAGGGCTCAAAAGACCTTTACATATTCAAACATTTCCCAGCACTTTTAGTATAATTGGGTCACATACAATTTTTTTTTCCTTCTGGCTAGTCTCATAAAGGTTAGGATTAAAGGTGAAATCATATCTTTTGTATTTCAAGCTGTATGCCAAATCAGTGGACCAATAGAGGTTTTATCTGATTTCATGGGAAATTCAGCTTAAAGACAGTCCAAAGATGGTCCAATACTATTAAAAATACCAAATCACTTCATCAATTTCACCCATGATTCCTTTATTACTACTTTTTTTTTTTTAAGAACTAATCTTCTGGATAGAGTCTAATGGTTAATAGTCATTATTTGTTAATACCTAGTGTCTACGTGACTGATTGATAGGTGACTGGTTTACACGTTTTTCCTAGAGAAAGTAGGCATAACAAAAAGGCTGAAAGGCGGGAAAAGGCAGAGCTAGAAAAAAAAAAAAAAAAAAAACCTGAGGATATATGATCCTGTTGTTTAAGAGCCAATCAAAAGCCAGGAAAAAGGTTAAGGAATTTGAGATTGTACTGACGTCAAAAATTGTATATAAGCAAGAAGTGAGGCTGCTCTCTCTCTCAGCGCGCTCAGCCTCTTTCGGCTCTCTCTCAACTGGACAGCGGCATGGAGCAGTAGGTAGAAGTAAGTTAGTATAGAAGAGTCATGTGTGAGTAGCAGGTGAATGTAATGATGATGTAATTGGCAATAAATGTGCTATATCAAAATATCTGGCTGGGTGGCTCTATGAATTTGTGATAAGACTTCAGGCAGTCTTACTGGAGTCTTCTAAAAACCTTCGGAGGTAAGTCTCTCTAATTAATACCCTTCATCTCTTTATCCTAGGTGGGAGAAGGGGAATTTAACAGTTATTATAATCTTTATTCTATCTATTGGGTAAAAAAATAATTAATTGATAATTAAAGCATTCATTATCAAGCAGTAAATTATTAATTACTATATTTTTATGGATGACAAAATAGGCAGGATCCTAAGTTTGCAACAAAAGTATAGAATGAGCAACTCTTATGGAGAGAAAATTTAATTAGACCTTATAATTTCCATATAGTGGTTAGAGGATATTTTGTCTATATAAACTATAACATATACTTTTTTTTCCAAGGAACATATTCATTCATTCTGAATCAGAGTTAAATTTTGATTAGCAAATAATAATGCATCTGAAAATCTATAGGAGTACATAGTTGTATGTCTACATAGTGCATGTGTGTATATGTATATATATGCAAAATCTCATATAGTAAATTCCTTATATATTTTTGGCAATTTGTTTTGCCCTAAGTAGAGTATTAATATAATATGAATCCCTGTGCTTTAATTTCCAGAATTTCATAATGTCTTTGTCATGTTTATGTGTTTTATGAAATAGTTATATATGGGCAGGTAAAATGAATTGTCCAGAAACAGAAAACTGACTAGTGACAGTGCCAGAACTTGAATCTAAGTTTCCTCTATTTTCTAGTCCAATATTCTTTCCATCAAATCTTACTAATTGTTTGTTTTTGACAATCATTCTCAGGATCATAGAATTAGACCTCAACATTCCCCCTTAAGGGGACCTAAAACAGTAAGTCAGACCACAAGCATTTTATAGAGCTTACCATATGCCAAACTCTGTCTTAAGCACTGGAGATGTGAAGAAAATGGGGGGGGGGAGTTCATAAACTTTTCTAGAAATATAGATCTTTGAGATATTACCTTAATATGCAACTTTTCAAAGATCATTTTTAAAACCAAATTTATTATACCATCACCTTTACTAATCATGGTCAAAATAAAATTGATTAAATCATAGGGGAGCTTTGAAAACTTAAATAGATTAATAGTCTTCAACATACATGTAGAAAATCAGCAAGGTGTTATTTGTGGGTAAATTTTTTAGTAATTATCTATCATGGCAACAAATCCCATTGTTTACAATTCCAAATAAGTGGTTTTGTTCTACAAAAAAAAATTACAAGCTAATGAAGAGAGAAACATTATTTGACAGAAAGAGAAGGAAAGATTGTATGGGCAAATGGTACAATCCATTTTCAGCAGATATTTACAATACACAAAAAATCAAAGTTCTAGATTCACAATCACTAGACTACTTTCAGAGGAAATTTGCTGGTTTTAAGCTAGGGAAAACAAAGACTAGTTTGGCTTTGTAATCAGGTGCCTGAGACAAGGAAAACTATATTTCTCTGTTAATATGCCATAATAACTTGGGTAAAAGAAGGTAAAGGGAATTCCACATTTAACACTAAAAAGGAGCTTATTCTAAGTTGGTATTACTTATGTGGAGAAAGGGAAAATATAGAACCCCATGAAACCACATATCAATTTGAATAAAGATCATAACTGAAGTTTTCAAGTTTGATTTATAATAGGATTTCCTATATCATTCAATTTTTTTCTTTTCTGAGGGTTTAGGGAAAAATAAGCTTTTATTTTCAAAAGAATCTTGATTTTGGAATTGTCTCCTCTTTATTGAAATTTGTATTTTTTGATTTCTTCTTTTTTGTTAAAACTATCACTTCTATAATTATGTCAAAAATAATGGGAACAGGGGTGTTCCTCCTTTTTACCCTCATACTTATTGGAAAGTTTCCAGTGTTTTCCATTTTAGACATATATTTTTGACTAATTTTAAGAACTGCCCTTTCAAACTACTGATTTTTAAAGATTTTTAATACAAATAAGTGCTGCATTTTGTAATAAATAGTTTATTATAATTCTGTGGTCAGTACATAAATGTTTACTTAACACTTATCATCTTCCTAATGTTAAATGATTCCTGTTATAAATCCAACTTGATCACAGTAAATACTTTAAGATATATTTCTGTAATTCCTTTGCTAAGATTATATTTTAAAATTATTTAAGAGTATTATTTCATGAGAAGAAGCATTTTTTCAAAGATTAGAGTACCTTCAAGTCAGCCTTTTTTCCCAAATATTTTCTCTGATATATACAACTTTTGTGACCTTGAACAAATTACTTATTCCTTCACCTCTTTAAGATTATAAGTTGAGGCTAAGTAACCTATCTTTACTTATGGAAATAGATCCATACTTAGGAAATCATAACTGAATTTTTTTAAAAAATTGTTTTTGGTATGATCTGTAATTCATTTTTTTCTTTTTATCCTTTTTTGAGTTTGGGCATTGTAACAATATTTGTCTCATGAAAGGAACTTAGTGTGATAGTTTCATTCTCAATTAGATTTAGATTTTTTAAATAATATAAATACTAATTGTTCCATTTCATCAGTATCAATAATTTCATATATATATGCACATATATATGTATAATTGAGTGGAAATACAATTTGATCAATTAACTACATCTATATAAAGTGAAGATATTTAGATTATAGAATACAGAAATGAATGTTATATTGAAAAGACATCTAAGATACTTCATTAATTCTCATAATAAATCTAAGAATATTTAAGAATCAGACCAGATAATGACTATTGGCCGGATAATAGGAGAACCAAATTTAGAAACTTTATATTCCAATGAATAGTAGATTGGCATACAAATGCTTAATACATACGTATTGCTTGATTGATTGCAAGGTATGTGTACCTCCTTTTGTATTATGTATTATTTCTTCAGAAATAGCCTCAAAAACCCATATCCATAAAATGATAGCACATCTTAACAAGAAGCATCATATGTCTCAAAACAAATCGCTAATTTCCTTTTTGTTTTCAAAACTTTGTGTGCTCTACCTAACCCCTAGTTTTGTAGCTATTGTCCTGGAAGGAGAATTTCACCTCATTTTATAGATAAAGAAATTGAGACCAAAGATATTTAAGTGACTTATCCAATATTAATCAGATATTGATTGTCAACTCAGTTGCTGTGACTCTATAATTATTCCCACAGAAACTTTCTATAATGTGCTTATTCCTGGTCCAGGTATCTTGAAGTTATACAATAAATAAATGGAAAAAGCTGTTAAATCAAAAAAAAAAAGTAAGATTTCAGTCTTCCCCTTACCTCTAAGGTCAGAATTGGAAAAGTTCCAAACAAATTCTGAAGAATAAAAAGCAAATATAACTGGAAAGTCAAGAAAAGTGAGAAAGAGAACACATAAAGGAGACTGGAGAAGAGGAAGAAACTTATTAATTTTTTTTTTAAAATCTGCTGATTGGCAATAGTATACTTATGTCCTTGGCAGTAGGCCCAGAAATAAGCAATGATACTGACAATGACTATAGAGAGCATCTTCTGCTCAGGGGAGGCAGAAAGGTTGCTGTGGAGATTTTTTCCACTACTTTCCTCTAGCTATTTCTTGTGTTTAAAAAGGTTTCAATGATCCAGGGAACTAAAAAAAAAAGTTGTTATGGCCTCTGCTTTCATAATTATTCTACCCTAAGCATTTTGGAAAGGAGCCATTTCTTATCCTCTATAGCCACATCTTTTTCTGCCTTATTATCTCATTTCGTGGGTAGACAGCACAGACACAAGTTGCCCTTAGCCAAATGATTGCTGAACCACTGAATCTTTCCCTTGATAATATTTTCCTTTTAAAATTAACTATTAAATGTTAACATATGTAAATCAATAAAAATAAAATCCTCCTTTATTTGTGTAAGTGGGCCTAACAGCTATTTTAACAACATAGTGGGCATTTTTGTAAATTGATGGAATTCTTTTTTTTTAATATCAAGAATACTTTTCTCACATTGGTAGTGTTTCAAGTGAAACATTTTTCTATCTTGACCTGATATTTTAAAAAGTATTCTTATTTTTCTTAGTTTCTTTACAGGTGTGCAAAACAAATTTGAATTTAAAAAAACAATTCTTTCTAGACTTACATTCTATATCTCACTGTCATTTAGTAAAAGTATTAAAAAATTCTCTTCTAAATATATTTTACTCTCTTCTTTGAGGTTACTTATTAGATGCTTCATTCTGGTCCCATCCACCATTTTCCTCTCTGTAATAATGTCTCTCTGTGTAATGATTGAACAGGATAGGAAAAGTGAGTTGGGTTATCTACACATAAGAAATTACAAACTGTCTTTAATAACCCCAAGTTTCCCCTGAAAACAAGCTGATCTTTATTAATGCCAGCATATTCAAGTATCTCATACAAATAAATCAATTTCTAAAAGACAATAAATTCGACTTGTGATATCTTTTTTCTCTTTGTTTAAAAATTTTTAAATGAGTTGTCTACAACATATAGAGTGTCACAGATAGTAGAGGAAGTCTGGGTGAGGTGACATGTCTGGTTTGACTCCCCATCACCCCTGGGGAGGTCTTGGCCTTTCTAAGAAGTCAGGGGGTGTAACAACCTGTGTTATAGTTAATACAGAGTTATACTAAGTGGCAAGGAAACATCTGCACACAATAGCAAGTTGTTTATGTGATCCCGCATGCACAGTATATAGTTAGCACATGCACAGTGTGCTATAGTGACGTAAGTTTATTAGAAAATATAAAGCTGAGGGAATTTTGAATAAACAAACTCCTGTTTGATCATCTTCATGTGTTCAGTCCCTTCACTCCTCATCCATGATCAAGATTCAGGCTGGTACTAAAATCCTCCAGTGAGTAGATCTGGACACAATAGGTGCAGTTCTTTCCTTCTCTTATAGTTATTCTTCAATTGCACGAAATGTAGCTTCCCCTTGTATCTCTAATGTTGAAGATCTTGAAGATCAGGAACAATTTTCCAATATTCAAATCAAACTGTCTTTATCAATTCTCTTCAACATTTCTTTCACAATTCAAACTGTTTTACCTTTTTTTCAGCTCTAAATCCAATAATTAGAAACATTCTATGATTTTTCTTTCTTAAAAGCCTCTTTTCTTTCAGATTACATAACAAGGGATTCTCTGGGTTCTCTTCTTATTTCTCTGATAATTTCTTTGTATATTTTTCATGTTTTATTAGAATGTATTGTTGCTGATCCCTTATTACTTAGCTCCAAGAAGTTGACCCCAGAGCTCTATACTAACAGTAACCACTTGTTTTATATTTTGAAAAACCTGAATAAAATGTTGATCTCACTATTCTGGCAGAAATTTTAAACTCAGGGAGGTGGAGCCAAGATGGGGGAGTGAAAAGGTGACTTTCTGCCTCTCCTCCGGTCTTCTCTCAAATCAACAATAAAATAAGCCTCTGAACTGATCTTCAAGTCAATGAACTCAAATATTTGGGCACTGCTTTCTGGACAACTTCATATCAGGTTAGTCTGACTCGGACAGAGAGATAAATAGCTCAGCTCATTGTAGCAGAAATTCCAAACGCCAAACTCAGAATTCCAAAAACCTGGAGTTTATCTGAGGCACTCGGGACACTCTGCCCTGATTGGGGGCAGGTGTTCTGGCAGACTTGCCTTTTTTAAGGAGTAATTAGGACTTAGTCCTAGCCCCCACCAGCCCAGCACCTTAAGTTAACTCGCCCAAGTGCCCCAGGGCAAAGCATTTCAGACGCCGTTTTTTTCCCCTACCTTAAAGAGATATCCAAGCTGTCTAAAAAAAAAAAAAATGAAGAAGCAAAAGAGAGCTCTCACCATAGACAGCTTTTATAAAGGCAAAGAAGCGTTGACCCCAGATGGTGAGGATCCTTTAGATAAAAAACCAGATGAAGGTATTAAAGACCACCAATGGTCACTTTTTCAAAAGGCCTTTCTGGAAGACTGCATAAAGAACCTCAAAAGAGAGCTGGAGGATAAATAGGAAAATAAACTGAAATGAGTGCAAGAAGGATAAAATACCTTGCAAGAAGGATATGATGCCCTGCAAAAGAGATATGAAAAAGATACCAATTTATTGAAAAATAAAATTAGTGAAGTGGAAAAAGAGTGCAATGAACAAATTGGCCAGTTACAAAAGGAGCTTAGAAAGGTAACTGAAGAAAACAACACTTTAAAAATAAGAATTGAACAAATGCAAGTAAATGACTCAATAAGACTTCAAGAATCAGTCAAACAAAAAGAAAAAATGAAAAATTAGAAGAAAATATGAAATATCTCCTAGGAAAAACAACTGACTTGGAAAATAGATTTAGGATACACAATATAAAGATTATTGTACTTCATGAAAGCCATGATGAAAAAAAAAATCTAAACACTATCTTCCAGGAAATCCTGAAAGAAAACTGCCCTGAGATTGTAGAATCAAAGGGCAAAATCACCATTGAAAGAATTCACCGATCACCTCCTGAAAGAGACCCCAAAATTAAGACCCCAAGGAATATTGTGGCTAAATTTCAGGACTATAGCACCAAGGAACAGATTCTGCTAGCAGCTAGAAAGAAACAATTCAAATACCGAAGATCAATAATTAAATCACACAGGATCTGTCAGCCTCCACACTGAAGGATCGAAGGGCCTGGAACCAGATATTCTGAAGGGCAAAGGAACTTGGATTACAACCAAGAATAACTTATCCAGCTAGAATGAGCATTATCCTCCAGGGAAGAAGATGGTCATTCAGTGATATAGGTGAATTTCACCTATTTCTAATGAAAAGACTGGATCTGAACAAAAAATTCGACACCCAAACACAGAACTCAAGAGAAGCATAAAAAGTAAAAAGGAAAGGACTCTTGAGGACATTATTTTTACTAGGGGGATACTTAAATTTTGGGGGTATAATTAACTATATATTACTTTGATAATATAAAAAAGAGAACTAGTGGGGAAAAGGTTGTCATACTGGGGAAAAGAGGGAAAAAGTGGTAAAAAAAATTCTAAAAAAAAAAAAAAAGGAGGGAAAACAAGGTAAAATAACCTGAAGAGGCAAAGAAAACCTATTATCCTTGAGAGAAAGAGGGGAGAGAGATGAGCATTGTGTAAATCTTGCTCTCATCAGGTTGGGCTCTAAAAGTGTATTTCAGACATTTGATTTCACATAGAAACTTGTCTGTTGCTAGAGGGAAGAGGGAGGGAAAGGAGCAAAAGTAAGAGACAAACTAATAGAAGGGAAACTTAGAAGAATCAGGGGAAAGGAGTAAAAACAAGGGGAGGGGATCTAAAGGGTGGAGCATTGTTTGGGGGAGGGGGTCATCAAAAGGAAAGTACTGATGAGGGGGGCGGGGAGAAAGAAGAAAAGAAAGGGGAAAACATAACTTGGGTAAATAAGATGGCAGGAAATAAAGAATTAGTTATTCTAACTGTGAATGTGAATGGGATGAACTCTCCCATAAATAGGGAGCAGATATGAGACTGGATTAAAAACCAGAATCCCACAATATGTTGTCTACAAGAAACACATCTAAAACATAGTGACACATATAGGATGAAGGTAAACGGCTGGAGCAGAAACTATTATGCTTCAGGTGAACAAAAAAAATCAGGGGTAGCAATCCTTATCTCAGATCAAGTAAAAGCCAAGATAGATCTAATCAAAAGAGATAAGGAAGGAAACTATATTTTATTAAAGGGTACCATAGATAATGTAGCAATATCTATACTAAATATATATGCACCAAGTGCAATAGCACACAAATTCCTAGGGGAGAAATTAAGAGAGATGCAAGAAGAAATAGACAGCCAAACGATACTAGTGGGGGATCTCAACCTTGCTCTCTCAGAATTAGATAAATCAAACTACAAAATAAACAAGAAAGAAACTACGGAGATAAACCAATTGTTAGAAAAGTTAGGTATATATGATAATCTCAATAGATGCAGAAAAAGCATTTGATAAAATCCAACATCCATTCCTATTAAAAACATTAGAGAGTATAGGAATTAATGGACTTTTCCTTAAAATAGTCAGTAGCATCTATTTAAAACCATCAGCTCGCATCATATGTAATGGTGATAAACTGGAACCATTCCCAATAAGATCAGGGGTGAAACAAGGTTGCCCACTATCACCATTACTGTTCAATATTGTATTAGAAATGCTAGCCTTGGCAATAAGACAAGAAAAAGAGATTAAAGGAATTAGAGTAGGTCATGAGGAAACCAAATTATCACTCTTTGCAGATGATATGATGGTCTACTTAGAGAACCCTAGAGAATCAACTAAAAAACTATTAGAATTAATCCACAACTGTAGCAAAGTTGCAGGATACAAAATAAATCCACATAAATCATCAGCATTTTTATACATCAGCCACAAAATGCAACAGCAAGAGATACAAAGAGAAATTCCATTCAAAATAACTATCGATAGTATAAAATATTTGGGAATATATCTGCCAAGGGAAAGTCAGGATCTATATGAGCAAAACTACAAAACACTCTCCACACAAATAAAGTCAGATCTAAACAATTGGAAAAACATCAAGTGCTCTTGGATAGGTCAAGCAAATATAATAAAGATGGCAATACTACCTAAACTAATCTATCTATTTAGTGCTATACCAATCAAACTCCCAAGAGATTATTTAACTGAACTAGAAAAAATAACAACAAA
>JAJPUD010017568.1:7184-30949 GCA_023553655.1 Myrmecobius fasciatus
TCACTCCTTCTCAGTCATCATTAGTCATCATTCTATCCCCACAGCCTCTATGTTCTCCAGTCCAAACAATTCCATCTAATCCATTAAACATTTATTAAGTGACTCTTATATATGAGAAACTACTAGGTACTGGGAGTACAATTGCTAAAAAAGAAAAAAAAACAGTTCATGCCCTCAAGGAACTTGCAATCTAAAAGGGAAAGTAACACACAAAAGGAACCAAGAAATCAGGGGTAAGTGAAAAGATAATAGGACAATAGGAGGCCAATAGGAGGTTCCCAGTGTTGGAGCATCCTTTGCAGAAATGAAACAAGACAAGCCAGCAGATTTAAAGTAGAAGTTTATACATATATACATATAGATAGATAGATAGATATAGATGGATGGATGGATGGATAACCAAAAGGATATGGTTATCATGGAATTTTCTTCTTTTCTCTCATCTCCTTATCTTTTGTCTGAGTGGCCCATTGTTAATGCTTTCCTGTTCTCAATACCTTCTATCTACTCTGTATAATATCTTGTATGTACATGGTTATTTATAATTTCCCTCCCAAATGATAATTTAGGGTAGAAACAGTTGTTTATTTTTTTCATCTTTTCTACCCAGCACTTAGCACACCAGCACTTAGCACACTATTTTATACAGTGAGTGCTTAATAAATGCTTATCTACTGATTGACTGTGGTTTTGTCAAACACAGACTTTGTGCTGAATAGTACTTTTGTATGATCTCTAAATGTTCTCTAGACATCCAATGACTAGTTCATTATATCCATGGCTAGGAAGAATTCCATTTTTCTTCTCATTTCCTTTTCTTTCTCTTCTTCCTTCTCTTCCTTCACTGCTTTCACATTTTCCTTATATTCCCTTCTTTTCTTCCTTTTGTATTTATACCATATTTTTAACCTTTCAAAGTTCTTGAACTAAAACTTTCCTCATAAGACTTTCATAGCAACTCAACTACCAGGCAGCTTTTAATTTTCAGTAAATATAAATATGTTTATTATATAATTGAGAAAATTGAGATGGAGAGACTAAAAAACTGGGATTTTTGCAAATTTCATCTGTAATTGAGAGATTTGGGCTAAATGGCCTGTGGGGGCACTTCCAGATCTAGATTTTTTAGACTCTCTGATCTTATAATTGGCTTTGAGATAGGTAAAAATAATTCATACAAAGTTCACAAAGGGCCTTTATATATTGAGACTTATTATATGCTTTTTGCAATGGTGCCCTATTGAAATGTATACTTTCTACTGAGAATATGGCTTTTTCCAGTGAAGAAGAATCAATAATATCTGTATTTCATACAAGATAGCCCCATCTCTTACAATTTCTTTATATGAACTTAAGGTGAAACATTCTGGGTTTGAATTCAAATATTAACAAGTAATTTTAACATTAACATTTTAACTTTAACAAAGAATTTAGGAAATTGAATTAGTTCTTTATGTTATTTATTCATATGCCATCTACATGCCATTGTGACTAGAGGAGAAGCTGAGTTCTCAAAGACTATGCCAGTGAAGTACAACATATGTCCAGTGGTGGATTATCACTTTAAGATCAATTTAGTTGAATTTGAAGATAAGAGCTATTAGATGGTATAGTGAATTGATCGTTTGACCTGGAGTCAGGAACATCTGAGTTAAAATCTGACCTCAGACACCTACTAGGTGTGTGACTCTGGACAAGTTACTTAAACCCTGCCTGCATAAAACTGGAGAAGGAAATGGCAAGCTATTTTTAGTATCTTTGCCAAGTATTCCCATGGACAGTTGGTCTGCAGGGTCACAAAGAATTGGACATGATTAAAAACCAGTAACAACAAAATTTGGATATGCACAGTCAGAAGCTTATCCAGGTAGATAGTCTTTTTAAAAATTGAATATATATATATATGTATTTATATATATGTGTGTGTGTTTATGGAATATATTTTATTCATCTACTACTAAGACACAAAAAAGATGTAATTTCCATTGTATTATGAAGTCATGATAAGATGATGAAGTTATAAATCTTTTCATATATTGAAACCTGTATGAAGATAAATACTTCCATTTACCTTTTGATTATATATGGTAAGACAGATGCTAGAAAGGGAAATTTTTGAATGTTAAAATGAAACCAATAACCAATCAATTAACAATCAGGCAGCATTTATTAAGTATCTATTGTATCCCAAGCACTGTGCTAGGCACTGAGGATACAAAGACCAAAATAAAACAAATCTTCCCTTAAAGAGATTATTTTCTTTGGTGGAATACAGCACATAGAGACTACACTACAATTTTTGCAGTGTCATTCTTTGGGTGGCATTCTTTGCTTGTCTTGTCCCACTTCATATTTTTCAGCAGAGATCCTAATAAACAATCCTATTAACCAATTAAGAGTTTTATCACTTTTCCTTCTTCATCACCTTCCCATTCTCCAGGAGTCTTTAATGCTAAAGTGCTAATGTGTATGAGTAATGGTAGGAGCTAGGTGCCTTCTTGCCAAAACAGAAGTTTGAGGAAATTAAGTAAATTAAAATTATATAATAGGTACTTAATAAGTAATTATTTACTAAGTGAATGCATAAATGATTTTTGTCTTCTGTCTGACTGAATTTCTCACCATGATTCAATTATTTTCAATAGACACAAGTCGTTTTTTTAATCTCCTCATGGCTAACTTCATTTCCTGATTCCTCAGGGTATAGATAATGGGATTGAGCATGGGAGTGATGACAGTATTGTTGATGGACACAGCTGTGTCCATAGGCAGTGTGGTAAAGGGCCTGCAATAGATGTAAACACAGGGTACAAAGTGTAGTGTCACTACTATAATATGGGAGGTACAGGTGGACAGGACTTTGGTTCTCCCTTCCCCTGTTTGTGATCTGAGCATCACCAAGATAACCGTGTAGGACCCCAGAAGCAGTAGGAACCACAGTAAGGTCACCAGGCCATTATTGGAGATTAACAGCAACTCTAGGGCAAAAGTGTCTGAGCAGGCAAGCTTCACCACCTGAGGGACATCACAGTAGAAAGCATCCAGGACATTGGGGCCACAGAAATGGAGGGGGAGGATCAGAATGATCTGGACAAGTGAATGCAAACCACCTCCTAGCCATGAAGCCAAAATCAACCCAACCCACACTTCCTTTCTCATGATGGAGACATAGTGGAGGGGCTTTGAGATTGCAAGGTATCGGTCATAAGCCATAATTGAGAGGAAAAAAATGTCTGCCCCACCAGCAAAATGAAAGAAAAATATCTGGATCATGCATCCATTGTAAGAGATGACTTTTCTCTCTGACAGGAGGTCCACCAAAAACTTAGGGACAGTAATGGAAGAGAAAACAATATCTAGTATGGATTTATTCCGGAGGAGGAAGTACATAGGTGTGTGAAGACGAGATTCACAGGTGACGGTGACCACAATGAGTACATTCCCCAGCACCATCGTTATGTATACAGCAAGGAATGCCACAAACAAGAAAGTTTCCAGCTCCCGAAACTGAGTAAGTTCCAAGAAGACAAAGTCTGTCACTCTGGTATAGTTTTCTAAGTTCATGGTGTAAAAACTTCTCTCCCAGGTCCACCTTGGAAGGAGCCAAATAAGAATTAGAAGATTAAATTTTTAATTGGGCTTTTTATAGAATTCTCTGCAGCCCCAGGGAAAAAAAATACTGGAGTTAATTCTTCCCTTATCTTTGTGCTAAACCAGCCAATTGTTTCCTATAGCCATGATGGGGTTTGAATAAGAGCATCTTGTCTGCTAGATTGTGCCTCCACTCTATGTCTTCTGGGAAAAAGTGAGATATATACACTTTGCTTAACTATGGTACATCTTTCTTTTCAAGAAACATATCTGGGAATGTCTGTGGGACAGTACTATTCAGCCAACTTCCAAATATATGCTTATTTACATCACCTTTTGGGAAGGGAAGGATCACAAACACAGGAAATTTCCAAGAGCCAAATAAGAGACCTGAGAATTATTTCTCTTTGCATGAGGATTGCCCACTTTTATCCTAATTTAATAATCTACTGTGGCTTTAAGGCAAGCAATCCTTCTTTTTGAAGGCTATCCCAGCAGTACACTGTTCTACCAAGCTGAAAACGGTTCAGATTTTGAAATATTTGTGTGTGTGTGTATGTGTGTGTGTGTGTGTTTGTGTGTATGTGTGCATGTATTAACCTCCTGGACAATAAAAGGCTATTTTAGGAAGGACATTGTGAAGCAGTCTAGAAAATATAGGAGGCAACCTCAAGTTCATGAATTGTATGTTTTTGTGAAAGAACAGGGTCTCCTGAGCCTGAATAATAAGATAATCAGAGGTATAGAGGACATAGATCTCACATAGATGTAAAATGTTAAGTTAACTATAAGGAAAAACTTTTAAATAATTTATAAAAAATTAGCAAGCATTTATTAAGTACCTATTATGTACCAGGCAATTTTCTAAGTACTAGAGATGTAAAGAAAAGCAAAAATGGTCCTTGCCCTCAAAAAACGCACATTCTAAGGGCAAATCGTTTAACTCTGCCTCAGGTTCTTTATCTATAAAATGAACAGGAGAAGGAAATAACAATTCATTCCAGTGTCTTTGCCAAGACAACCCAAAGCGGGGTCACAAAGAGTTGTACATGACTGAAATAACTGTATAATAACAAAAATAAGGAAAGGCTTCTGGCAAAAAGTGGCATTTTAACTGAGACCCTAAGGAAGCCAGAAAAACTAAGTGGAGATGAGAAAAGAGAGAGTTTTAGGCATGAGGAAAATCAGTGAAAAGAGCCAAATTTGGGAGAAGAATGGTTCAAGGAGCAGCAAGGACATCATTATCATTGTATTGTAGAATATGTGGAATGAGCCACCTTGGGAGGAAGTAAGTTCCCCCTAAATATTCCCACTTTCAGTCAGTACTTATGGAGCAGGAATTTAAGACTCTTAGAAGTCTTCAAGCAAAAGTTGGATAGTCATTTGTTCATTATGATGTATTGAAGATGTGTTTTTCAGATTTTATATATATATATATATATACATATTATATATATATATATATATATATATATTTGAACTCTGAGGAATCTCCGAGCTATGAAATTCTGTGCTTCTAAATGAATCTCATCCTTATTTTCTTTGAGGAAAGAGATAAAACTTGAAGTGTCTAAAAATTGATCTTTCTATGTTCCTCCTTTTACATAATAACTTCATAGTAATTTCATTGATAATGTGTGGTGCTTCTGTCCTTAACACAGAGAGCCTTCTTTCCTCACCTTAAAAGTTTTCATTATTTATTGTTACAAAAATATGATGAGTAGAGTTTTTCAGACCAAAATCCATAGCCATGGAGGGTAAATTTAAAAAAATAATTTGTTTTTGTGTCCAATTCTTTGTTACTCCTTTGGAGAGTTTTCTTGGCAAAGACTCTAGAGTGGTCTGCCATTTCCATCTCCAACTTATTTTTTTTTTTGCTGAAGCAATTGGGGTTAAGTGACTTGCCCAGGGTCAAAGAACTAGGGAATGTTAAGTGTCTGAGACCAGATTTGAACTCAGGTCTTCCTGAGTTCAGGGCTGGTGCTCTATCCACTGCACCAACTAACTGTCCCTTCAATTCATTTTAAAGATGTGGAAATTAAGGCAGACAGTGTTAAGTGATTTGCCCAGGGTCATACAAACTAGTGTGTGAGACTGCATTTGAATTTAGGAAGATGAGTCTTCCTGACTCCCTATCAAGCACTATATCTACCATAGTGCTATCTAGATGCCCATAATAATAACTGCTAACGTTTATATAGCACTTTACGCATTGCAAAGCAGATAACTAAATAAATATCTGAGGCAGGATTTGAACTCAGTCTTCCTGACCAGAAGATCAGCACTTAACTGAGCTTCCCTGTAGCAAAAGTCCATCTTTAGCAATAATCATAATGAACATTTACATACTTTAATGTTTTCCAAGCACTTTGTTACTCATTATATAATTTTGAGTCTTACAACAACCCTGTTAAGTTGGTAGTTCAGATGCCATGAACCCATTTCACAGATAAGAAATAAAGAGAAGTTAGGTGACATACATGGCCACACACACACACACACACACACACACACACACACACACCAGACAACATCAGAGCTGGATAGAAACTTGGCTTTTTTAGCTTCCATGTTCATCATAATCTCAAGCACATCAGGCTTTCTTACAATATTCCCCCCAGAGATCTTTGTGTCACTCAAAATTTCCCCAATCCCAGATAATTGAGCTTAATGTAAGCAATATTTGATTGGGGATAAATTCTGGCATGGACCACAGATAGCCCCAGATCTGGAAAGCTACTTGAAGTTCTACTCCAACTCTGTCCTTTTGCCAATGAGGAAACTAAGACCTATATTGCTTAAGTGACTTGTACATTGTCACAAAAATAATAAGTAGCAATAGATGGTGACCTTGGATTCAACTCTTCAAGTTAATTATTCTTTCTGTACCACATTGCCTCCCTAATGGTTTGACCACTCCTGGACTTTAGCCATAATAAGGTCTGTTTTTCAATAGATAAGACATATTGTGCTTCTACAACAGACAGGCAAACATAGCTGCTCCCTCTACTTGCTACATTACAATTTTCCTCAGTCCCAGCCTTGAATATAATTATCATAATAAAATTAAATGGTTCGAAAATATAGAACCATTCTCAGATACCAGGCTGCAACCTTTTTAAAAGCCAATGTTCATCTAGTTTCTTTGTGAGCACCTGTTATATGGGAACCTTGACACTCCCATAAAATAACGCATTCTAGATCTAGATAATCTCACCTGCAAGGATATTTCTTCCTTATATTTATCCAAAGTCCACCTCTAATAGGATGCATTAATATTCCCAGGTTTGCCCTGTGGAATCCTATAATATCCTTTCCCCATATCAATCTTTCAATTACTTGAACAGTATTTATAAATGTTCTCTGGGATCTTGGAAATTACTAAGTTCCTTCCTCACAACAATTTTGTATTATAGGTAAAACAAGCATTCTCTCTCCATAGATGAGATGGAAGATGAGGAAACAGGTTGAGAGACATAATAATGACATCTACAATCATAAAATAACAGAGGTGGGAACCTTGACACTCCCATAAAACAACCCATTCCAGATCTAGATAATCTTACCTGCAAGGATATTTCTTCCTTATATTTATCCAAAGTCCACCTCTAATAGGATGCATTAATATTCCCAGGTTTGCCCTGTGGAACCCTATAATATCCTTTCCCCATATCAATCTTTCAATTAGTTGAATAGTATTTGTAAATGTTCTCTGGGGTCTTGGGAATTATTAAATTCCTTCCTCACAACAATTTTGTATTATAGGTAAAACAAGAATTCCCTTTCCATAAATGAGATGGAAGATTAGGAAACAGGTTGAGAGACATAATAATGACATCTACAATCATAAAATAGCAGATGTGGGATTTGAACTCAGGTCCTTTTGTTTACAAATCTAATGTTCTTTCTACTATGTGGTGCCATATTGAGTAGAATTAAACCACAAGTATTTCAAGTGAAAATATTTCTCTCCTTGACCTATAGTACTTGAAATTCCCACCTTGAAAGTCTCTACTTTGGACTAAGGTGAAGGTTTCAAATCTGTAGATCATGGACAACTGAGAGGCCATAGAGTTACTGTTAAAAATCCATGAATCTACATGGAAATCAATAATCAAGGACACATAAGCAGAATAAAAATGTGTTTCCCACACACACTGTGGTACAGTAGAAAGAATCCTGAACATGGAGTTATGAGACCTGAGTTCAAATGCTAATGCTATTCTTGTTGTCTGAATAACAGTGGTCAAGTCATTTAATTTCTCTGGGTCTCATCTGTAAAATGGACAGGGTGAGCCTAAATGTCCTCTGAGGTCCCTTCCAGCTCATGTGTTATGATCATATGTAATTCTATTTTTCATATATTCATAGATGTTCTTTTAATAATTTATAAACATGATAGAAATAAAAAAAATCTGTCAGAATAAAATTTTCAATTTATGGGCAATAATCATATGATTGTAATTGTGTGGGAGCTTTACAAAAAATTGTTATAATATTAAATGGAGTCCTCATACCTGAAAAGTATAGAGACCACTGAGTTGAGGCATTGTTTCCAGAAGGCTCAATGAAAATTCAACATTATTCATGGAAGAAGAAGAGAAAGAGAGAAAGACACACAGAGAGATATGGGGAGGGGGAGAGAGAGAGAGAGGAGGGGAGGGGGGCAGAAGGAGAGAGAGACAGAGAGACAGAGACAGAGACAGAGAGACAGAGAGAGGAAGAGGGGAAGAGGGAGAGAAAGAGGGGGAGAGAGGGAGAGAGAAATATAGACAGAAAGAGACACAGAAACAGAGAGAGATTAGCTCCCACTATTGCATTAGAACTTAGCCCTGGGACTATGTCTGAAACCCAGCTTTGCCATTTCCTAATATGTGATCTTGGACAAATCACTGAATCTCACTGAGCTGCAGTTCCCTCAAGTGTAGAATGGAGGTATTGCCTGGCATGATCTCTAAGTTTCCTTCCAGCCCTAATTGTGTGAGCTAAGATTGGTCGTGTCTGCCAGGCTCTGGTTTTGGTTCTCATATTATCTGTATCACTTTTCTCAGAATCTACATCTCTTTGTCACTGCCTTTTATTATCCATGGAGGAAACAATTTATCACAGGACTTCATATCAAAGCAACATGATGCAGGAAAAAGAGATGCGAATGGATTCAGAGTCAGGGACCTGGGTTTGAAATTTGATTCTTCTCCTCATTAGCTGTGTGACTTTGAACAAGTCTGTATCTAACTTCAGCTTCTAAGATGAAGATGTTAGATAAGGCTGGCCTCCAAGGAGCTGTCCAACAACCCGAGGTGCTGAAGCAGCACATTGCATGTGAATTAGCTTTAATTTTTAGCAACATTCTGTTCTTATTGATGCTGCTGTTGTTTTATATGCTGGACCAGAGTCTGCTTCCCTAAAGCTAACCCTAGTTGACTCAAAGTCTGAATTCTATGGCCAAGCAGAACAGTTTGAATCCTTCTTTCCTATGAAAATCTTTCAATTATATGTCAATAGTCATCATTGCTTCTCTTAAATATTCTTTATGTTTTCTAGGCTGAAGATACCTATACTATCTCAAACTGAAGCCATAGTGTATCAGTATGGGGGAAAGATGTGTCTGCTTAGGTTCAAATCCCAATTTTGACACTTTCTTGTGAATTAACTCAAAGTAAGTAATCAGATCATAAATTCAGAACTGGAAGAGACCTGAAAGACTATTGAATCCACCAGACTCATTTTATAGAAGAGGATCTGGAGCATAAACCTTTTAAGTGACTTGGACAGGGTGATCCAGTCAATACAAACCCAAGGACTTATTTGAACCTATGATCTTATAATTCTGGGACCATCAAGTCTCAGTTTTAACATCTATAAAATGAGAATAATAATAATTATAATATCTGTCTCAAAGGGTTCAGAGAGAAGTACTTTGTAAATGTTCAAATGCTATTGAGAGGTGTTGTGACAGAATGAATTTACAACAAGAAATATACTACCTCCAACATTTGTAGGCTATGTGAACTTGACAAATTTCTTACCCTTTTGGAGAATAAAATTTCTCATCTCTGAAAGAGGGATGATAATAATAGCACTACTTTAGAGGGATGTTGGAAAGACAAATGAAATTTTGTATATAAAGTGCTCTGAAACTTTGAAGGATTATATCAATATAAACTACTAACTTTGAAACATTAATTATTGTGGTTAATATTATTATAATTTTCTGTCTATTCAGAGGAATACAATTTATTTATTTAATTATTAGCGACATTTTGTTCTTATTGCTGCTGCTGTTCACTATGGGCTCAGAGACAACCATTTTCCCCATCTTAAAACTGGCATAGATTGTGTGTTTCTGGTTGGGGGGAGTGGATATTATTAATTTCCTTATAGGGAATGCTGAACTAGAGCAGAAGATTGAGAATGGCAGCATGAAGACAGAGCCTGGAATCACCAGGATCAGTTTCCTGGAAAATATAAAAAAATCAGGAGTACAGAGTAAAAAGAGAATTGGGTCATATTTTCCATGGCATACTGCCTTAAATCTCCGGAGTAAACCGGGGCTTTCAATAAAGTTATTTATATATTCAACAGAAAAAAGAAAATGAGAAAAGTGAATAGAGCAGGAGTCAGGAAGTGTAGGTTACAGTCATGCCTGTCACTATTTATGTGATCTTGGGAGACTCTTCCTTTCTCTGGCATCAGTTTCCTTCCTCTCTATAAAATAAGGAGGGAACTAGGAAATCAACATATACAACAATGATAATGTGAAAAAAAATCACCAAAAGACAGACAGACTCATTAATGGCAATGACTAATTTGATCCTGAAGAACAGATGATAAAGCATTCTCTGTACACTTAGTAGATAGGTAGGCTTCTAGGGATGCAGAATGTGCTGTCAGATTTGCTGACATGGGTTAGTTTTTACTTAACTATTTTCATCTGGTGCAAGATGAAATTCATTTGTATGGGATGGATATCAGCAAAAACTAATAAAAGATTGATAAAAGGCATCAACAATCTTTGACACTAAATAAAACATAATAGAATTATATTTTGAAAAATATGAACCAAATGGTCCCTTTTAGCTCAAAAACTAGGGTCACATGGTACCAATCATTGATGACCCTTTTGCTATATAAGATTATAAAGCATCAAGTAGATGCTTCTCTTTTTCTCAACTTCTCTTTTAGGAATTCGTTAATATGTATATTCTTAATTGATGCAGTGATATCATATTCCACCCATTTTATTACTTAGTAGATGATTTTATCAATCAATCAACAAAACAAATGAAAACAAACCAACAATACAAATAAGCCAAATATATCAAAATCAATAATTGAAACAAACATTGTGCCTACTGAGGACCAAATATTTTTCAGATGCTGGTTTCAAGAATTGCTGGAGTCATGAAATGGTCAGCCTAGGACCACTTGGTGACCCTCTCCACCTAGAGTTGGGGTAATTTTTGAACACTCAATACATTGTTGAGCTTTTCAGCTTGGTAAATTCTGCCAGTGATTGTGCTTAGCAGTCTCTGTTTTTCAAACAGCATAGTAAATCTCAATCATGCTGCAAGATCAGAAGATTTTATAAAGGAGATGAAGAAAACACAATTTATAATTAAAAAGTATATATTAAAAAGGCAATGTAGCTATTTTGAGAATGCTCCATTAACTCTAAAATCTCTGAATCTTGAGTTAAGGTTTGAGGTTTCAATACTGCCAGACTACTCTCTGACCTACCTCCACATCACTGTGGTGGTGTCTCCTGGACCCCCATCTTCCTTGGTCTGATGTGGTCCACCTCAGTTTTATCACAATCTATTTTACTCCCAGGTACACAATTCTTTGTTACAATTAGTCAGGCAGGTAACACTGTTGGACCTTGGGAAGGACACAAGTTTGGTTTTGTACAAATGCAACAGTGCAAATACAGTCATTAAAATGTCACACACACACACACACACACACACACACACACACACACACAAACTATTGGAAGTTATCCAGTCTCATTTCTAATTAGCTAATGTTGTACTTCTAGTCTCTGTGCTCTGGGGCTTGTACCCTAGAGATAATGGCCAAGTGCATGTTGACATTGATTAAATGGAACAACATCTTTCCATTTCAGTTAATAGAGAATTCTTGTCTCATCATATATTTTAAATATTGAAGTGACCTTAGAGATCATTTAATACAATCCTTTTTTGACCATTGATTTTTTATTAATGTATTTAATTTTAAGTTGCATGGTAAGATATAAAGAATTACAAATCCATTCCAATCCAATGCAACAAAGTTCTACTAAAATACTTACTAGTGCAGAGATCATACTTAATCCTGTACAGTAGTGTAGATAAGTAGGTAACATTCTGAAGTCAGGAACTCTGAAAGATAATTGAATTGCAGGATGTCATCAAAAAAAATCTAAAAGCAGAAAAAATAAGGTAAGTTGGTCATGTGGCAGCAGGTAGATATATTTGAGAAACAGAATATATGTTATACTTGTGGTATCAAAAGAAAAACCTCTATCACATTCCATGGACTCTCTCTTCCTCTTGTCCCAATCTCATGGGGAAATAATGGGTTGACATGGACAAGAAGTGTGCAGTTTGGACAAGTAGAGGAAATCTGAGATGTTGTTTGAGGGAATGTATACATCACTTAGAACACAGATCCATTTGGTCATTTTAGAATATTCAGAGCGTTGCAAAAAAAAATAGCTTGTGCTCCCAAGAAGCTTTTGATTTACTGGGAGAATAAAACAGGAAACATGAAAGAAAAAAAATCCACCTAAAAAGAAGACAAAAACACAAATGAAAACAATTAGGAAAAAAACAATGTTTAAAAAGTGATTCCTAGCAACTTTTTTATAGGGACAAAAATTAACTGATAACTAACAGGTATGTCCATTAATTGAGGAATGGTTGTGCTACATGAATGTGATTAATTGCTATTGTGCTGTAAGAAATGAATAATTTGACTTGAGTGAACTAATTCAGAGTAAAGTCAGAAAAACCAAGTGGACGATTTATATTATAATGTTAATATTACAAAAAAGCATATTTTAAAGAACTCTACAAATTGATGAAGAAGGAAATGAATACAATGAGAATAACTTATATACAAATGACAACAATGTAAAAACAATTTTGAAAACTGAAATAACATTGTTTGATCAATATAATCATCATTTTTGATTCTAGAAGACTAATGAAACACTAAATGCACATCAGAGAGGAAACACCATGTCCATGGCAGATTTTGTTTCACTATCCTTATATGTTCTAAGAAATTTATTTTGCTTTTCTTTTTTCCCCCAATGAGAGTCAGAGGGCAAGGAGAGATAATGGATTTCCACTAATCTAAAAATCTAGAAATGGAACGGGCCCCAACAAGGCCTCTGTGTGGGCAGTTGATTGCCGGGAGATGTTGTTGCCTACTTAGCCAGGTGTAGGAAGTTTGGGTTATGATGAGTGTTTGAAAGTCTGAGGTACCAGCTGAAGCTTGTTAGTTTTAACCAATGATTGAAGAGAGATCTTCCTTGGGTGGAGACAACCCTTGTCTTATAAATATCAGCCAAGTTCCTCAGATCAGAGAGTTCCCTGATGTTGTGGTTGCTTTTAGGTTAATAAAGTCCCTTTTTCTGAGTCTACATCTTTTGGTAATTTTTACCTATCAACCTGTCTTCCAACTGTAGATGGGTATTATAGATGCAAAATGTTGTTACAGAATCAGAATGACTTCCTGATAAGGTAATTGTATTTTTAATTTTACATGATTTCATTTTATTACATGATACCTCTTATGAAATGGGAATAACATAAATATTTGTAATAAAATTTGTAAAAAAGATTAAAAATTTTTAGAAGATGGGAGTTATATTTATAACTCTATATATAACCCTATGATTCTGTCACTTGCTAAATATTCATAGGATCATAAATTAAAAGGAATAAAAGCTTTGTGATTTAATGCTAATGAAGATATGGCTGCTGTTTGATGTGGTTTTAATTTCCAGAGTTGTAATTGGTGTGTATGAGGTCTTTCAGTTTTGTGGCTTCATTCAGCATTTTTTCATAGAAATTCATTCTATTCGTCATAATTTTCTATAGTCCTATAATATTCCTTGATCAATGCATCCTCTTCTACCAAAGATGTATAGCTGGAAAGGCTCTTAGGGTCTCCTTGTTCAACTCTAATTACTCAGTAGGTGAAGAAACTTGGAAAAGAGGTATAATCTCATGGTCAAAGTTATGTGACTAGAATGTGGCAGAAATGCAATTTGAACCCAAATAGTGCTCATTCTACATCACTATTATCCCTCTCTATTCATATGAATGAATCAGTAAATAAATAAATAAATAAAAAGCATTTATTATGTGGCTGTTTTGTGTGAAGCACAGTGCTAGGCCCCAGGAATACAAATACTAAAATCCTTCAGCTTAAAGAGATTGCGTTATCATAGAAGGCAAAAGATTTTTGAAGAAAGTGAGAAATGATGAATGGAACAATTTCAAAACTGAAAAGAACATTAGAGATTATCTGATAATATTTTCTTTTTTGAACACTGAGTTTTATTTTTATTATATTCAACTTTAAATTCCATTAACAAATAGTAGCATGTCAAAATATGAATAATTATAAATATGTGATCCATTGTTAACTAATTTTTGTTAAGCTCCTAAGTGTTGGTAAGCTCGGGTTGCTATTCCCAAAATGAGAGGTAGAATGGGAAAGGAATGGAGGTTGGAGTGTGTGCATGGAATAAAACAGGTAAATAGACACCTGTCTGCCATGTATGGTTGTGACATTAGTATCTTTGTGCTATGTATTTAAGATGCAAAGCTTGATGCCCAACTCTGAGTGAGTAACACTAAGAAAACTTCTATTGTTTGCCAAGAGATTTTAATTTGGGTCTCTTTTCCAGTTCACCTATTCTTTTCATACCTTCCTCTCAGAAAGTCCCCATGCTCCTCTGAGAATCAGAATTTCAAATTGAAACCTGAATTTTGATCACAAGGACAAGATTATATGCATGTAGATAAAATAACTACTCCAGTGAGCACATAACCTGTGAACCAGAGCCCACCCTGAATGTACAACAAATGGGTTCAATCTTAGATGACTATTGCACAAATTCATCAACTTGATTCCTTTCACTGGTTTTCTCTCAAGAAAATCAGTATTTTTCTTTCTATATCTTTCTATACAAAAAGGGAAATGGTTCCTCAGTTACCATGCTGTTATTCAATGAGACTTTGGATATGCCATTTTATTTAATTTAAATTTTTAAAAGGAAATGACTCATACTCCATCCCATCTTATTACACTCCAGCCAAACTGGTTGACTTGCTATTCCTCCTACATCTGTACTTTTATATAGGAATATACCTGAATTATTCTCTCATCTTGCCTCTTAGAATCCTTATATCCCTGCAAAGCTCAAATCAAGGTCATCTCTTCATCCAAAGTTTTTCCAGATTTTGCCTAGTTTGCATTTCCCCTGAAATATTGTATATATAGTGCCTATATATAAATACAAATTATTTGGATGTATATATCCCTGATAGACTATAAACTCCTTGAAGGCAGAGACTGTTTCCTTTTTCTCTGTATTCTTGGATCTAGTAAAGTGCCAAGTTAAAACACCAGTTTTTTAATGAATTATTTTTGGTTTATTGATTCATTGCTCCAGAATTTCTCCAATGGCTCAGTAGCTTTGGTTCCAGATTTTTGCTTACTCCTCTTCATCTGAGATTGCTTTTCAATGAATTTGTTTCCTCAGAGAGGTTACATGGATGTGCAGTTCTCCGTCCAGGTAAGCAAGTCCCCATCTCTGTGAAATCCATTTCCTCTTTGATCTTTTCTGCTTCTTACTCTTCATCCATTAGCCACTCGAGTCAAATGACCTGAATTCATATTTTACATGTTCTGTTATCTGTATGATCCTATATAAGCCACTTCAGTTTTATGGGTCACATCTTCTTCATCCATAAAGTGAAGAAATGTTATAATATGATCTCTAACTATAAATCTGATTCTTTTATATGTGAGGAAACTGAGGTACATAAAGGTGACAAATCTCATAAGTGTGGCACTTTTTCCACTGGAGCATATAACCCTTCTATAGCTTCTCATTCCAAGCTGTTGCTCTCCTTGACTTCCAAACTTTCCAAATCAATCATCCCAATTTGTTCTATATCTTTCTAGTCCTTTAAATATCCCAGGGTTTCCAACATCTTCTTGAAAGTGTCTGTCTATTGGTCTTTTTTTTTTGCTACATACATGCCTTCCATCTTTCCCTCTCACATGTATGGCAAATGAAGGCTTTTATGATGCATTTCACAGGAAATTTGTTACTATTAATATGCTGTAGACCACTTGTTCTCACTTTACATCTTTTGTTCAGTGAAACTTTGTTTCTTCCAGATGCCATGATTTATGGTCATAACCTCATGGGGAAAATACTGATGTAAAGAGAAAAACAACTTTATCTTTAAGGAAGTGGGCATTTGGAAGCACTGTGTGGTAGTCTTCAAAATCTCTGATCCCATTGTCAGGGAGTTCTTTCCACAGTGACATTTGTAACTCATTCATCCTTGTCCAGCCAGTGAACTTTTGTGTCTATCCAACATGTCTAGAGTCTTTATATCAGGGTCTTTTTAATCTGGGGTCCAAAGACATAGATGGATAGATCTTGTTTTTAATTGTTTTTAAATTTATAAGCATATCTCAATATAACTTGTTTCCTTTGTGACAGTACTTTATGTTTTGCTATAAATTATAAAAGCATTATTCTGAGGGAGATAGTCTATAGATATTAAACAATTTCCTAATGGATTTATGACAAAGTAAAAAAGCTTCTTCTAGGTGTTTGATATTCTCCTCTGAGAAACCTGTAGGACTGCTAGACAGATGGTTCTAGAACTTCCTTATCCTATTCTCCACCCACATATCTGTCTGATAAGAGAAGGAGCTCAGAACTTCTGGAACTATATCTTGGATCCTAAATGTCTTTAGCACATTGATATATATTGTTTTGCTGAGAATCTAATATTTGCCTATTGTCATAATGTCCCCAATCTGGATATCTTACAAATGGCCCCTTATTGCATGAAAATATTCTTGTGACACTTGATGAAGCAACCTCTATCTTCATCTTGATCACTGTGCTAGGTAAAATCCATTGATGGAGACATTCCTAATAGAGGGATTCTTTTTATGGATATGTGTCCTCTACTCTATGAGCTCTCTTCTGTGTTAAATGAGGATGATAATAGTACCTACATCTCATGTGGTTGAGACATTTGTAAAGTGCCTTGAAAACCTAATTTTATGTTACTTTTTGAATATGAGACTTTCCTAAATGATCTATATGAAGTAAAGATGCAATGAAGTCATCCATAATTATTTCTAAGAGTGTGACACAAATATTCACATTGGAAGAAAGCCACAAAAGTGAATGTAGAATTCCTATTGAAATATAGTTGGATAGACACCAATTATAGCTGATACAGCAGTACATTTACCTTGGACAATTTTGGCAAATGGATGATAAACTGTGTCCCAAATGAGTAAGATTATATTATTTTAGGAAATTATCAAGTGCTTTTAATAATCCTAATTTGTTCCTGAAACAAAAGCCCATGTGTTTGAAGTCAATATTTTTCCAATGATCTTATGGAGTTATCATGGAATCCCATAATCTCCAAAAAATAATCTGTGGGTCACCCAAAACCTAAGGGAGAAACACAAAGGAAAGGCTACAACTTACTTCCAAAGATTAATTTACTTACTTTGAATGCTTGTCTAAGAACACATTGGCCAACACACATATGAATGTTTTTGTGCTTAGTCCACAAAGAATCATTGAGGATTTAGCCCCAGGTAGCTATGGGAAAAGGTTTCAGCTTGCTCATACACAAAGTCTCCATGAAAATCTTTTTTTCTCTAGTACCTTTTTCAGAGCAGCTTTGATTTCACCATTTCTCAGGCTGTAAATGAGGGGATTCAACATGGGGATCACCACTGAATAGAACACAGATACAACTTTATCCCGGCTTAGTGAGTAGCTAGAGCTAGGTCGAAGATACATGAAAAGGGCAGTACCATAGAGAAGGGTGACTACAGTTAAGTGAGAGGCACAAGTGTTGAAAGCTTTGTATCTGCCTTCAGTAGAACTGATCCTTAGGACAGCAGCAACAATGTACCCATAGGAAATAAGGAGGATGAGGAAAGATGTTCCTCCAACAGTGATCACCACAAGGAAATTAATCATTTGACTGAGAAAGGTATCTGAACAGGAGAGAGCTAGGACTGGGGGGAGGTCACAAAAGAAGTGATTGATAAGGTTTGGGCCACAGAAGTAGAGTTGAAATATAGAGCTCGTTTGAATTAGGGAGCTCAGGAAACCTCCCACATAAGCTCCAACTACCATCTTGGCACAGAGATCTTGAGACATGATGGCTGTGTAGAGCAGTGGGTTTGAGATGGCAGCATAGCGGTCATATGCCATAGCAGCCAGAAGGCAGCATTCAGTCAAACCTGTGCCAACGAAGAAAAAAAACTGGGTGGCACAGCCCACAAAGGAGATGGCCTTCTCTTTCTTGAAGAAATCTGAAAGCATCTTGGGAGTAACAGAGGAAGAGTAACAGATGTCTATGAAGGACAGGTTGCTGAGAAAGAAGTACGTAGGTGTGTGGAGATGGGAGTCAATTTTGATCAAGATTATAAGACTCAGGTTCCAGGCTAAAGTCACCAGATAAATTGCCAAGAATGCCACAAAGAGGATGATTTGAAGTTCTGGATGGTCTGAGAATCCCAGGAGAAAGAAAATAGTCACTGATGTGCTGTTCTTTTCCTTGGCTGTGGGCATGTTCCCCAGGAACCACAAAGATAGGCAGATTCCTAGGACCAGATTGCAGGTGTTTTCAGCATGGGATTGTGGTACTTGCTGAAGTTTATAATCTCCTAGTTCCATGCAAGGTGGTGTTGGACATCCTTTTCTGTTTTGATGATGACCTTTTTCCATTGGGCAAAGGAAAAAAATTGATATAGATCAAGTTTATATGAATAAGGATAGCAAAGAATCAAGAGTTGGAAGTTACTTTAGAAGTGATATAATCCAATCCAATTATTTCACATAATTTATAATTGAGATACAAATCAGTGATCTTTAATGTATTTGATTCACACAATTAATTAAAAGTTGGGGATTATAATCAAAGAGAAAAATATTGTAGGGTTTTATCGATTGTCACAGTTGATACCCAGCTTACCTTTGCTTGACTTGTGCATATGCTTGCTTGTAAATGGAAATCTAAAAATTGCCATCTGAGTCATGTGTCACAGGAATTTCTTACATCCTCATGCTTGGTGTTTATCTCCTCACTTCATCCATGCTTTTTTTGATTCTGTCCCTTCTTCTCTGGGACCCTACATCTATTCCATTTAAATCGACTCCTTGCTTCTGAGTCCAGGGTTCTATTCCCCATCTCATTCCCTTAGTGGGAGCACTCTTCCTCCCATAGTTAACATTCTCAATGCTTAGCCCTGTTTTCATCTCCTCCTCCTCATTCTAGGAAAATCCTGCCCTCTTTCAGGGGCACCTTGTAGAGGCTTTAAAGACATACACTAACCTGGACCCCATTTCTCCAGTGGGGACTGTTCTCATCATGCATTTTATTAGTCAGTCTGCTCCAGACATTAGAAGAAAACTGCAGAACTTAGCCATGAGTCCTTAAGTTCCTCAGACACAGCTATTGAAACAGCTTTTGGAGTTTTCAAAACTAGGTACAAACCATTGCAGAGGCAAGGAGATCAGAAAACTGGTTCAAATTTTAGCTGCTGTCACATCTGGGAGTCATGTTGGTTTGTGCCTCAGATGCCACAGCCAGGGTCATTGGTCTCAAGATTGTCCTCAAAGGAAACCCTCAGATCTGGGCCCTAAGTGCCAACTAGAGGGGCACAGGAAGAGATTGTCCACAGGGGGGTTTAACTGCCTCTTTCTAAAGCCCTGTCCTCTGGTCCCCTCAGGACAAGGAGTGACATACAGTATCAGGAGTTTGACCAGGCTCTCCTTTGTTCCATCACAATGGCCTAAGTCAGGGTAATTTTGGATGTGGCAGGTCAGTCCATTGAATTTCTTTTGACTTTTATAGGAGTCTTGTGTTTTTTCCTGCCTTGGAACTCCAGAGGGAACTCCCCTTTTATGGTGATGAGAATTGAAAGGAATTGTTGAGACCTTCTCTACCTTGTCATTTTGGTGACATGTTATTTAAACACTTTTTTCTTATCATTTTCTCCTGTCCCATCCCCCTTGTTGGGGTATGACAAGGGTCACATTGGAAACCCGATTTTCTCTTCTCAGACCGCCATGTGTTTTTTGTGCTTCTTTTAAGACCCTCCTAAATTCTTACTGAAATCTGGGATGAAGCAAAATTTTCTGTCTGAGATTCAAGAACTTCTGGGTGGGCTACTCATGCCAACCCAGCTTTAGTGTGTCTACCAGATATCAGCATATTCCCTTATAGGTGCCAGTACACAATAAATCCAGAGGCCAGTGAAGGCCTCTTACGGAACTCAGAGTTATTAATGAGACAGTTAACTTTTTAGGCTCCAGAGACAATATAATCCCACATTGCCTCTCAATCTGTTAAATATTTGGACCATGAATTAACTTCCACCTCCCTTCTTCTCATGGAGGAAAAGAAGTAGATGATCTTGTCACTTCCTGAACCCACCTCAAAGAAAGCTAAACTGACCTCTGGCCTAGTATTAATCCAGCCTGATTTAAATGGGGAAAGGAAAGCAGATCATTCTGTGGTGAGCTTCAATAGCATCTTGAAGGCTGAGCCACTCTCCCCTGGGACCTCTGCCCAGAAGGCCAAACTCATTGCTCTCACCAGAATTTTAGAATTGGGGAAAGGTATGAGAGTGAACATTTATACTGACTCCAAATATGCCTTTCATGTCTTGCATGCTCATGGGCTATAGGGAAAGAAAGGGGACTTTTGACAGAAAAAAAATCTTTCCATTAAGTACACTGGCAAAATTCTACAATTACTGCAAGCTGTCCATAGACCTAGAGAAGTTTGTTATATTTTGTAAAGGACACCAGAAGGGGGATTCATTTCATGTCAAGGGAAATAGGCTTACAGATTCAGCTAACACTGCTGCTATCCAGGTGCCCCCAATGATACCTTTGATTCCCTTACTCCTACATTCTCTCCTAGCTCTCAGGAACAGGCTTTTGCTAAAGAGAGGGGATATACCCTTTCTCTTTCTGGGTGGTTTCAAACAACCTCAGACCAATTTCTAATCCCAGAGGCCAACCAATGGAAATTTCCTTTTTGTTTATACCAACTACTCATTTGGGAAAGAATGCCCTTCAATTCCTTGGGGAATCTATTTTCACTGGGCAAACAATTATACAGGTCTGCCTCATTCTAGCTTTCTTTTTGTTGCTGGTGTTATCCTCCACTTTCTCCAAAATCACTGTTTTCTTCCCCACTACTAGTGAACTTTGTATCTTCCAGACTCCAGACCATGAACTTCCCAACCTGAATACCACTGGATACCTAATCCTAAAACTCAACACCCTCTGTATGCTGCTGCATCCCTCTTCAAGTCTCCCTTCCTCAGTCTGGACTCAGATAGGAAGGGTCAACTATACATCCCTTGTCAGCCTGAAGCAGCTCCAGAAGAGGATTTCATCACTTCTTACCCCAAATGAATTTGGGTTTCGATTGCTTGAAGGGGGAAATGATGAGGTGTGAGTAGTAATTCCTGAGAAATCCGAAGACTTTAGGAGTGTCACAAGCAATGCTGGCCAATCTGTGAGTCAGTAAATTGTAGAACTCAATGATGGGAATGACCACACCCATCACCCCTCAATTGTACCTCTAAACCATCATATTGGCATATCAACCTAATCTTTGTTTCTCTTTACAAATAAATTATCTTCTTGATTCTGACTCTTTGCTAGATTATCTTGGAACTTTGTCATGTCAATTGAAGCAAGCTAATTATAATAAATCTTTGCCCCTTAACTTGGAGACTGAATGTGTGATTTTTTTGCCAAATTTACTGACAGAGAGGATCTTAATCTTGTTACGAGTGCTAGAGACAGACATCCTATTCCAAGGCACTAAATGCCAAGTACTAAGGAAAAGAGGCATTGCGTAAGTTCTGTTGATGGTATAGGAATGAAACCTCTATATTCCTCATTCTTATGTTCTTGTAAAGAGACATCTGTTTTTAATAAAGCAGTTTGAATCCTAATTTCATTTATTTAAAAAACTTATTAAGTGCCTATTAGACATAAAACTGTACTAATCAAAACTGAATGTTTGTGAAATTAAATGGCATTCATCTATTTATTATAAAGAAATCTTATGAAAGCAATTGCTCTGGAAAGCCTTGAAGCTGAAATATGTTCCTTATCAGGAAATTCATAAAATTGCCTCCCCCTAATTTTGAGGATGGGAAAAGGGAAAAAGGAGAGAAGGGGGGGAGGGGTGATAATCAGGAAATAGCAACATTGCCCAACTAGAATTGGCCAGATGGTTCCCCAGGGGGAAGCTACAACTAATAGCAAATTGCTTCTGTTCAATTGGTTCAGTCATATCCAGCTTTTTCATGACCCCATTAGGGGTTTCCTTCTCATACATAATGGCTTTGCCATTTCCTTCTTTTTTTTTTAAACAGATGAGGAAACAGGGTAAAGTGAACTGCCCAGGGTCATGCAGCTAGCAAGTGTTGGATGTTGGATTTCAATTTAGGTCTTCCTGACTATGCCTGATTTTATTCACTTCATCACCTATCTAGCACATAATAGTTGTTTAATAAGTGACTGTTGCATTGAAACAAACCAAACTACCTTGCACTTCTATTCTTTCTTCTCACCATTTTAAAGTCGCAAAATATATAACATCTAAATATTCTTCTCTCATCTTTAAGCAAAGTATATAACCTCTGGATATCATACATATCCTTGAATCTTCTATATCATTTAGAATTGTGATCCCTAACCAACCTTTCTTTAAAAATCTATAAAAAGGGGTGGAGCCATGGTGGCGGAGATCAGACAGGATTCTCTGTAACCTCCTCTAACCTCCCCTCAAACCAACAAAATATGAAGCCTCTAGACTGATTCTGAAGCAAAAAAATCCACAATATCCGGAGAACAACACGATTCTAGAAGAAGATACTCTGGAAGAACCTCAAAACAGGTCTGTTTTAATGGGGCAGGGGGTGGCCTACTGAACCCAGACTGCAGCACAGGGAGACCGGGGCAGGGAGCTAGAGCAGGGAGCTGGAACAGGAGTCAGAACAGGAGTGGGAGCGCTGTGCTTTTCACACACCTGGGAGTCTTCTGCGAGCCTCTTGGAACAATTTGTCCTAATTGTGGGCAGGTGGTTTGGAGGGTCTGCCTTTTGAGGGGGATAGATTGTGAACCACTGTACCCCTGATGAGCATGGGACCTAGCTGCCATTACACAGCACCTTAAAGCAATCAATCAAACAACAGGTCTGATAAGCACCAGAAATAATTTAATCAGCGGAGCTGCCCAGCCCTGACATAATTCAATCAGCAGAACTGCCCAGTTCCTGAAATAACTCAATCAGCAGAACTGTCCCAGGGCAAATTAAAGCAGCTGTCCCACCTTTGCCCTAAACAGACCTCACACCTTTAAAAAAAATGAATAAAAAACCAAAAAGAGCTCTCACCATAGACAACATTTATGGAGAGAGGGAAGAACAGATCTCAAATCCTGAGGCCCCTAAAGGTAAAGCAACTCCAGAAAAAGCCCCAAAGAGACATAAATTGGTCTCCATGTTACAAGGCTTTCTTTGAAGATTGCATAAAAAATCTTAAAAGAGAGAAGAAACATGGGGAAACGAAATGAGATTACTGCAAAATAAAATAGAAAAAATGGAAAAAGAATGCAGTGAACAAAAAAATGTAATTGGTCAATTGCAAAAGGAACTAAAAACAGTAACTGAAGAAAATAAGACATTAAAAATTAGAATCGAACAATTGGAAATTAATGACTCATCAAGACTTCAAGAATCAGTTGAACAAAAACAAAAAAATGAAAAGAGAGAAAAACATGAAATATCTCCTAGGAAAAACAACTGACCTGGAAAATAGATCTAGGAGAGACAATCTAA